>VOPJ01013913.1:0-42825 GCA_014673585.1 Semibalanus balanoides
GACCACCCCATCCCCTCCGTTCTGTGTAGTTATACTGAATCTTGACGGATAAAGTGTGTTTGATGTACACATTTTGTGAAGGCAACCATCATTTTACTTCCAGTCAGAATGCTGATGTGTAGCATCAAAGTAGTTGAATCATCTGCGTAAGCAGTGTCTTGTCCATTGTCCATACCGACCGTTAGGTTGCACCCAATGTGTCTGGGTAATCATTGACTAAGGCACCTGTGTTGGTATATTAGCTGTGCACAGGCATCACAGGTAGGCGCAGGCACCACAGGTAGCATAGCAAGGGGTGGGCGGTGCAGCCAGTTGGATGATGTCACATTGTGTAATAACTAATCAAACCTGACCTAACCTTTACAGCAATTACTGTCGCATATGCATTTTTATACACATACAGATACAGTTAGACGCTCCGCTCGCATTTGCTCCCTATGCTGCAGAACCTACCTGGGGGCTATCTCCTAGACCCCCCAGACTATCTTGTTGGCAAAACCTGTCAACCTGTCTATGTTGTAAATAAGTTTGTCTGATGTATTTACACTGTAGGGCTATGGTTTTGTCTTATGAGATGGTCGCCCCCTGGTAGATTCTGCAGCGCAGGGAGGATTCTAAACATGTTGGTTCCCTATGACTGTAATTGCTATAAAGGTTAAGTCGGTGTGATTGTTATTATGACAGTGACGTCATCAAACCAGCTGCACTTCCACCCCTTGTTACACTACCTACAGACAGCACATTGACAGGTACCTTAGTAAAATATTTACCAGCTTTCAGTGTTCCACTGCTCAGTTTTTATCTGCTGAATGTAAGGACTCACTTTTGCCTCTCATTTGTTTTTCTTGTTGAATTGATTGTTTATGTAATTGGTATATTTTTCAAGCTTTATTGCAGGAATAGGGGTCAACTGTCCATTACTTCCAGACACATCCTATCTCAAGACCTTTTCATGCTATCAGAATGTAAACAATGTGTCAGTATTGTCTGCATTCTATTAGGATGCATAGTCTTAGGTTGGGATTTGTCCAAATATTGGACTTTTATCCTACTTCAGTGATGAGTAACCTACTTTCCTATCATGTGGTTTCATTATCATGAATGCTCAGGATTTAGGTGCTGGTAAGAGTTCAATGTCAGATATTTATATTTTTGTGGGGGACTACAATTATAAACAGTGTATATTCTGTTGCATTAGGCTTGTGTCATTGGCACTGCATGCTGAACTTGTTATGCCTCATACTCCACCACCTTGTCATTGTCACACCTGAAACAAACAAGTGATGGTTAGGTCAGCTTGTTGCCTCATAGGCTGTATAGGCTGAGCATGAGCACTAGACCCATCTTTATCTGGTGTTGTGACACTAATTTCAATCATACCACATTTGCAATTATTGTAATGATGTTACATGCAGATGTTCTAGCTCTTGCTACTTTGTTCTAAGGTTTGTTCTATATGTTCTAGCTTACACTACCTAGCTGGTTTTGTAGCTCTCATCTGCATTGTTTTTTGCTAGGCCAAGTAAAGACTGCAGATCAATAAATTGCAAATCAATAAATCCCCTGGTCAGTTGTTGAACATCAGTGTTTCTGCACTTGGTGACTTGTGTTCAGTCTGTTCACACTGTTCAGTCAAGCCTAAAAATGATGTTATGATTTTGAAAACATTCTAGGAACGCTTAGTAATGACTTGTTACCCTTAAATGACCACTCAGTATGTTACATATTATATACAAAATAACCATTGTTAGAAATTTGCCTGCACTACCTATTATTGATTAGTTTTTGTTTGTGATCTCTCAACAAACCATAATTTAAGCAGGCAATTTCAGACAAGCATAGGATTTTTGCAACAACATAAAAGTTAACTAGTGCTGTAGTAAAACCAGTTATCAAGCCTCAGATTTAAAGTTTATATACACATATGATATGTATTAAGATTTAAGATGTAACAGTTTAATTATTGGTCATCATTTTAAATGCATTTAGAGATGGTAGAAACATTGCATATTGTGCTTATGTCACTATAAGTGATGGTGTTAGTGTTAGTGATATGTTAGAAAATGATGGCATGAATATAATATTTTTGGCACATTTGTGTGACTAATAATTTATCAGTGTTTCTGCCAAGTGAAATTGCATCACTGCTCTTTGCTAGACCTAACAGTTCGTTGCTGATTCTCTGCCTTACTTTATCCAATGAACATTTTATCAAATACTGTCAAAAATAGTTTTAGTGCCAAATGTTGTTGTTCTCAATGTTAATTTATTGTGATATGCTTTTATCATTGCATTTCCCAAGCACATAGCTGGCTATGGTAGCTGAATGGACACTGACATGCAATTAACCATACATTAAATACCACCAACATCAAGGAACTTAGGGCAAGCACCATACTGATACTGAAGACTGAAAACATTACAAGTGTCATACTATCAACCTATCAACCTATCAGCTGTCTGCATATGCAGAATGGCTTGTTGCCTAGGCAACAAGCCCAGGAGCAGCTGCTCCTGGGCAGATTCATGTTAAGTGTTAAGTAAGGATGGTGCACTGGCATCCGAGCAGACTGGCTTCAGGATATGCTGCTGTGCTGAGGAATATATTGTGCAACTTAGTCAAGAAATCATGAAAGCCAAACTGATCCATATGCAGTGTCCTCAGGGTCAGAAAAGTGGTTCCACGATCTAAGTTTGCAGAACAAAATTTTCGCCAGCGGCGAAATAAATTGCATGCAGCTAAGAACAAAATGCTGGGGAAGATATCACAAATTAACATACATTGTTATTTTAACACGCTGGACATCACTATAGAAGGGAAGACGTAAAACCTCGCTCCCTATGGGAGCTGGCAGTCTGTAATAATAATAATGTATGTTATTTGTTTTGTCTATCTTCTCCTGCCATTGCTTAATGCTCGACAGCCATTGCCAAATACGCCAACAGACTAAAACAAAAACGTTCTTTACAGTCAAAGTTTTCACGGAACAAAACTTCCAAGTTCAGAATAATGGAGAAACGGGCCACTTTTCTGACACTGAGTGTCCTAGGATAGCTTTAGAGCCAGGGTGCCGAGTGGAAAATCCAGACTGAAAATCAGCAGAAAGAGTGGAAATTTTACCTCCAAATGATCCCTTTTCAAGAATTGCTATTAAAGAAAACTTGCAAAATTTATGGCTTTTCACATATTGAATTAAAGGAGTGTCGAACAATATCAGAAGTGAAAGAGAGTGGACAAAAACCCTTGAAATTGGGCAAAAGGAGTGGAATATTATTATTCGTAGGGTGTCGCTTTACACCCGAAATTCCCAATCCTAGGACACTGCCCGTATGGTAGTGAAGGTGACAGTTAAAATAGTCACATCATGCAACTGCATGCATGAATCCAACTTTATGTACAAGCTGGTTTTTGTTATCAAACTGCTTGATGCAATAGCCATAGAAATGTCATGGTGTACACGTAAGACAGAGTTCTGGTGGGCAAAAGCAGCCTTGAGACAGGTTATCTGTGTGAAGTACTGCTTCAGGGAGGAGTATCTACTCTTCCTGCATCTATGGGTTTACTACAGTAACGACCTGGCTAAACGAGGTACATGTCCGTATGTTCATTGGTGACCTGATCATATTGCAAACGACCAGATGCTTGCAGCTTCTTAGGTGAAATTCCAAGCTGCGACCGACAAAGGCGGATGAATGGGAGACACATGGAGGATGAACCTAATCAAATAAAACCAATGATGAGTCTGTCATAAAGCGTGTATGATGTTAATGCAATTGTAAAGTTTGAATTCGCACGGTTGACGCGCACGCGATGCTTGTGCAAGTAAGCGAGAGCCGATATCCCAGTGTTGAGTGCGATCCCAGTATTGTATTTTTTTCAATGTTCAGTCGACCTTTCCTCGACACGTTACACAATACACATATCAAAAGTAAACTGGCAATACACGCTCTCGTAATGAAGGCGCTGTCCAGATCAACATGGGATGCAACACAGGTGCACTACGTAGAATGTACTGCATGTTCCATACAGTCGAAGGACTTTTATGGCGTGTCACATCAGCTATTTTTTAAAAAAACGGTCTAGGATGACTGGTTACTGCAGAAGATCTGCAGCCATGAGCACATCTACAAATAAAAAAATACATATGTTGCATGTTGCAACCATCACCAATTGTTCCTATCAAATTTCGTGGACTTAGGTTATTGGTCATGCTGCAATATTTGGAGTTATATTGTTAGTTTTGGGGAAGTATGGATATTTGTATTGCTCTGTTGGTGATGAAAAAATAAACGAACATGAGCAAATAAACAACCTCTTGACTGCACTCATTGTATTGTATACCCTCAACATGTATAGCATTTGCCTATTGCTGTTTTCATCTACTGGTATGTTAACATTTTGTATTCTTTGCAGGTGTTTATTTGCATTTGTTGTGCACATTTTACATGCACATAATATAATTGCACCTCACTATGGATAATAAAGAAGTGACAGAGCCCGAAATGAAGGGCTGGCTTTACAAATGGACAAACTATATAAAGGGATATCAGAAACGCTGGTTTGTTCTCTCCAATGGTCTGCTGTCATACTACAGTAAGCAACTGTATGAAGTGCAATGGTTGGTAGCGATATATATGTAGAAACATAAATTTTAATTTTGAATATATTGTTAATTATAACGTGAGAATAAAAGATATATATTGAAGTTGACCACTGCACTATCTGTGCTTGAGTTGTTCGGTTTATGTCTTGTAAAACCCAAGATGAAAGACGCGGAGTTGTGCGATTGTTAAGTCTGTCCTCGTGCTAAACCTGTAAAGAGGTGAAGCTGAGCTTTTGCTGTGCTGTGCTGTGCTGTGCTGTGGCTGTGACTGGTAATTGGACTAACAGTGTGCTATGCCAGAGCTTTGTCTGCAGCAAGAGGTGCGTGCCGTGCGTGAGTGCTGTGCTGGTCGCTGTGCCGTGCCGTGCTGCGGCTGTGCGTTGTCGGCTGTGCCGTGCTGTCGGCTGTGCTGTGCTGTCGGCCTGTGCCGTGTGTCGGCTGTGCGCGTGCTGTCCGGCTGGTGCTGAGAAGCATTCGGCGTGCTGTCGGCTGTGTGTCGGGCTGTGCTGTCGGCTTGTGCTGTCGCTGTCTGTCGGCTGTGAATGTCGCTGTGCTGTCGGCTGTGCCTGTCGGCTGTGCTGTCGCTGTGCTGTCGCTGTTGCTGTCCGGCTGTGCTGTCCGTAGAACGCGCTTGCGCTGTGCTGTATGGGATATGCCGTGCTTGCGTGCTGTGCCGTGCTGTGCCGTGCTGTGCCGTGCTGTGCCGTGCTGTGCCGTGCTGTGCCGTGATGTGCCGTGCTGTGCTGTGCTGTGCTGTGCTGTGCCGTACCGTGCTGACGCGCCGTGTGCGGCGGTGTGGCGCAGGACGCAGGCGGAGATGGCGCACACGTGTCGGGGGACCATCAGCCTGCACGGCGCCGCCATCCATTGCGAGGACTCGTGCAATTTTATCATCTCCAACGTCTCCAACGGCGGCACGCAGACGTTCCACCTCAAGACGCCCAACGAGATCGAGCGCCAGCGCTGGATCACCGCGCTGGAGCTGGCCAAGGCCAAGGCCATCAGGGCGCTCGACTCTGGTGAGACAGGGGGTGCGGGGCGCGGAGCAGGAACTCCGGGACCGATACCGGGCAGGGGAATCCGGGACTGGCTCTGAGGCTGGCCCTAGGGCTGACTCCAGGGAATGGCCCCTGGCCGGGCTGTGGTGCTGTATCCCTGATCGACTCCGGGGTACCGATGCAGGGGCCTAATCCGGACTCCGGTGCTGGCTCCGGGACTGACTTCGGAACCGGTTTCGCGGACCGACTCAGGGACCAGCTCCGGGTCCGACTCTGCTACTGACTCTGAGACCTGACTCTGGATCCGTTTGCGGGTCGGGCTATGAAGTCCGATTTTGCTGGGGTAGGAGGCGGCTCTGGGTCGGACTGGGGGGGGCGCCTCCTTTTGTGATGGTCTGAATAGGCGCTGCCCGGCGTCCGTCGTTGCTCATAATTCGAGCCGGAGACATTGATGGCAATCGATCGCTTCAACGCACGGCGCTTAGCGGCCCTATCTCCAGGGTGCTACCGTGCCGGTTATTTGACGACGGCTGGGACGCGATATTACGGTAGTCGGCGCTCTTAGACGTGCTTTCCACTGTCGGTAATTAAACCCGCGTCGGCCGATCCAATTGTCTCATGTTACGTGCCTTTTGGCTGCATTACGACAGCGTTGCATTTGTTAGGGAGGTCATGTCTTGGTTCATGGCTTTATGTCTTGCTGCATAACACTGCTCACAACATGAGCTTCTACAGTTCAACAAGTAGTACCCATACAATATTTCATATTACCCGATTTTCTTATTGGGGTGTGTTTGATCACGCATTACACGTGCTTAGATTATTACGCTTCCACTATTCCACATGATATACAAACTTGTTTTTATCGGTGCTTTTACCCGTTATACCAACTTTGTGATGCTTACTTTGACATCGTCGTATTGTTCATAATGTGACTTCTTGCGTATTTTTTGGTAAATGTCATGTCTGACAGAATCCAGGGATTGATTAGTAACAGAAGATTAGCTGATATTATAATGCTAATTAAAAAGGCGATCTCATTGCTGAACTAAGATGTTTCCTTCGTGCGAGGAGCGGGAGGGTGTGATGTAGAGGTCTGTGTGTCGCAATGTGAGAGTGATAGCGGGCTTCCCAAATTAATGCGGCCTTATGTGTGCTGCATTCTTCCAGAAGAAGATGGTTTCGACGAAGAGGAATTGCCTGACAAGGGTGACAAAATTTGCTCTAGTTTTACCCATGCTTCTTATTATGCGATGGTATTCAGTTAGTTTGGATTGACATGTGATTGCGCCAGTTTGCTGCTTTCAGTTACATTCCTGAACAGTTCTACCTTTATTTTCGTCAGCTTTCTTTGAGTCCGTACTGCACGACACTAGATGCTTACATTTTCTCGTTTTCTCCTTTCCGTATCCTGTGTTTTCATGCAGAAGCAAATGATTTGCACTCTGTAATTTGTAAATAAGCCAGTGTAATGTAGCTCGGTTAATGTTATACGGTGTAAAGAATGGCGTGTTTTTCTTGGGCAATTTTGCTAGTACTTACTGGTGTAATCAAATGGAAATTAATGTTTTTATTGCTGTCTTCTGTTTGTAATGCTGGTACTGTTTTGCGCTGTTTTTCCAGAAGAAGATGGCTACGACGAGGAGGAGGAGCCTGACAAGGGCGATATTCAGGCGGTGATCAGTACGCTCAACGCCAAACTAGAAGACCTGCAGACGTGCCATGACCTGATCGCCAAACATGCCTCTACGCTGCACAGGTGGGTGATGATCCCCGTTTCCGGCACACGACACACTGCTCAGTTGTCATTAGCATTGGGTAGCTATAAGCAATAGTCAAACTCATCCACTCACGATGGTATTTGGAGCGTCGTGAGTCGTAGATGACACTGTTTTTACTGACGGTTTGGCTGTGAGATCACCAGCCGTTGTTCGGAGCGGTTAGGGTGAACAGTCGACTGTCCCGCTTTACATATCACATTCCTTTTGACGGGGAGGAGGAAATGCGCCAGGCGGCTGTTATGGAGCATGCTGGCAGAATGAATAAAGCTGGTAATGCCTTGGTGAAGGTTAAAGAGCTTCACTTGATTTCTGCCAGTCAAAATTCGACGCCGTTAGCCTTCCTCTGGATGTCCATGTTATATGACTCCGCTATCAGTGATATTTGACTACCAAGGCATCCGGCAATCTTTATAATACACTTAACTCGACTACTCCATTGCAATTAATTATGTTGATATTTTTGATGATTTTGCACTGTCGTGTGATAATGCGAAATGGTTGTTTGGGTTTAAGCACTGTAAAGTTAGGTCTAGACTTTAAGGCCAGTGGACTGTACGCGTCACACACCATGCCGCACGAGCCGACCGAACTGTGCCTGTTGGGTGTCGCCCGCCCACGTGCCGGAGCGGCGTCTCTGCGCGCGTGTCTGACGTCACGTCAGCTGCCAGTTATGACGTCAGTCGGCAGTCTGTGCACGTCTGTCGTGCGGTGACGGGTCATTGGTTCATCCGGCCGGCCGGCCGGCCGGGGGTATCTAAGGCCTCGCACTGACGGATGAAGGCTGCGTGGGCGGCCTGCCGCGCCGCCGCCGCTTGCCGCCGCGCCCGCCGCCTCTGCCGCTCCTGCCTGGCTGCGCCCACGGCAGCCGTGTTTGGCAGGTGACGTCATTGCCCACCCTGTCCGGCACGATGCCAACTGACGTGTTGGCCTTGGACGAGAGCGGTTTTAGGCAAACAAAAACTTAGTAGGTAAGGCCAGTCACGAATATAACTGAGTTCATTGTTATGTATCGGACGCAAAGCTCGACTGCATGGTGTGTCAAACACAATACTAGGGCCCGGCATATACTACATCTGCTGGCCAATATATGGCACTTACTACCAGATCTAGTTTCCTACTAGAGTAATATATGTATGAGTATACGCACGCTGCCCGAAGTATTTCTGACAACTAGCTTGATCTTGAACAACATTTGATTATCTAAAAATAGATCGCCAAATTAATGCTCCGTCAAGTGAGGCACGTAACACATTGAAGTACATATCACATCCTGTGGCGCGTAACGCATTGAAATGCCACAGATTATGTATTCAACGCTAAAACGCGGGCACATTATTCTAAATGGAGTGCAATGAGACTTTGATAGAGATGTTTATTCGGGTATTGACTTTGTCGTTCTACGGTACATGTTTGATAACTCAAATACTTTTCGATATATCGAATGAAATTTGTGACAAAATCCAGTTCAGAGAACAGTTTTCAGCGGATTTGCACGTAAAACTAGGAGGAACATGTCGGATATAACTAAAAAGCGCGGCACAGCTTCAAAGTTAAAACCGTGAAAGCAGCACGGTTGGATTCAAAATTGTTTGTTCTCTCTGATGCCAGGGAACATGTTTGATAAGATGCATAGTTGTTGTACAATCAGGATCAGCTAAAATTTGACTTGAGCGGTCCAATTCCTTATGGCAGCTGTCGCGCTCGGGTGGCCGGCTGTCGGTCGCTAGTATCGTGTTTGACACATCATGGACGGTCGGAATATTTTGTCGACAAATATGGTTTTCGAACATTCATTTGGTTTGTCATTTCCAATGCAACATAAACTAAAATATAAACAATATTTGTACCTCTTGTGTAGGTATTGCTGTCAATAACACAATATTTAGCTATCGTATTTAGTACCGTATCAACTGGCTTTATAATTACACAATATTTCCATTGTCACTTCGAAGCCTTCACGATGTTCTAAATCCCCACCAGCACAGCGTGGGCGCCAGTGACTGGGCGGTGATAACATCTCGGTGTGTTACTGTGCGTGACGCTGCCACCGACTGGCTAGCGGTGAGTGGTGGACTTTGTTCCGATACCGGTGGCACTCTGCGATGCGCCGTCAGAGTTGCGGTTCTGTTAAGATCATGTACGGCGAGCGGGAAACCGCCGGGCTGCGACCCTGATAATCAGCACCCGCCCTCCCCCGCCCGGGCCGGCCCGTGACGTGTCACCGTACTGCATCTTGATGACCGCGCCGTGCGTGACGCGTACCCGGCACGTGGCTCCAGTCGGCCGACTCGACACACCTTGCGTAGTCCGGTCCCGGGCTCACGGGAAGCCGAGGGTTGTAAACAGTACCTCACAGAGCCCTGCTGGCTGGAGCCTCCTGGCTGCCCCCAGTGGCCACACCTCACGGTAACTCGCCTCTCCCGTGGCACAGCGGTGCCGTCGTGGGTGTGTCACCCCCTGGCCTGGTATGACGCGGCCGGCACAGGCTCGAACACAGCAGCTCTCAGCAGTCACGACTCGGGCGACTCGAACCCGGCGCTCGTGACTCGGGCTCGTGACCCACTGGTTTGACGAGCTCAGTCGCACAGAGTTCGGTCCAGTTGGGTGGTAATCATACTGGTGGTATTCGGTCTATCGAAGGCAAGCTGGTGTTATCCCGGCTACGTTTCAAATAACGAGTTCGTGTGACACTTGTCATGCGGTTGACAAGTGGAAAGTGGAAAGTTCAAAGTTGAAAACATCACCAGCCATTGTACCGTTTGCTGACGTTTATGGTCACATTTTGGCCCCGTGAGTAGACATAAATTAGTATTATTTTACCTGATGCTATTATTATTTTACCTGATTATTCAACCCGGGCTCACGGTTTACGTATATGCGCGTGTGTCGGGGGTTTATTTGTTCGTGTTTTGTTCTATATATGCATGCTCATTTCTAATCTGACTCGGTACATAGTTATTATATTTCATTTTCACTTTGGAGGTCTGTATTTTCATTTTGATGTGAATGTTAAAAGATCACCCCGATCTGGGCCGATAGCTGCCAGCAGCGACATGCGAGGTTTTGTCTTGCAGCGAACTGCGGCGCCGTGCCCAGTGTTTCATTGTGACCCCATGTGCTGACTGCTGACGATCTGTGTCTGTGTGACGATCTGTGTCTGTGTCGTTGACTGCTGATAACACAGATAGGCTGACCAGTGTTCTGTACTCCGCTCAGTGGCCATCCCCCATGACGACGCCGGAGTCAATCGCGGCATTCGAATCTTCCGATACGGCCGCCGTGATGTGTGGGACTGATGACGTCACAAGGCTGATGTTCCGCGGGTTTCAGGTCGCTGGCCGACCTGGAGAACACAGAGAGTACACAGGAGGTCACGGCCAAGGTCAAACAGGTCAACGAGCGGGCGACACTGTTCCGAATCACGTCCACGGCCATGATCAAGGTAACGCCACCACACAGTAGTTGGGAAAGGGTATTTTTTTTGGGGGGGGGGGGCACATTGCAATTTGGGTTATTTTTGGGTGAAAATATGATGCAAATTAACCGTAGAGCTCGATGCGTGCATTGACATGTTATGCTTCTTTTATTAAATAGTTAAAATAGTTGCATATATTTAGATAGGTATACAAATATAATTCAATTGTAATAGCATTGTTAATATTTAAAATAAACAAAAAATCGTTGTTTATCCTGTTTTTTTGCTGGGTATGGTTTTTGGTATTTGGTGGGCTGATATCCCATTCAATTATGCATCCGGGGGTTGAAGACCGCTTATCGCGCAATTTTGTTACAGATTTATCTACGGAAGAGAATCTAGGCAGGGTCGCCGCGAGTCGGCAGATGTCGGGACCTCGCCCGGTTGTTCCACGGTAGCGGTCGGGCGCGGCGCTGCCTGGCCGCGTGGTGCGGGATGTGTCGTGTAAACAAGGGGGCTGGTCTATACTATAGGGGCGTCCCCACCCCCTGCGATCCCACCCCCTGGCAGGGAGGGGTCGCAGGGTATCCGATCAATCGGCGGCGCAGCTGGAAGAAAACAACAGTCCGCGGTGAAGCAGTGAATCGGAGGGTGCCGTCAGGACACACGGCACGGAAAAGTTCGGATGCGAATTAAGTTTATATCCAAGTGACATGGATCAGTGATCGGTTGACACTTAGCCAGCGTGCATTCGAGCAAATTTCACCCGTGTCCATACCCATGTTATGCACCATTATTGAATTTGGTATAGGCATGTAAGCTATTAAATGTTACTAATAGTGTCATGCTTTCAAGTAACACGTTACGCACACGTAAATGGTCAGTTTTCGCTGTAGGAGACTAGTGTTTTAATACCAAATTACCTGTAATTGCCTAATATCATAATTAGAGGGGGAGTAATTAAATGGAACCCTAAGAAATATTTAACCCCAAATAACATTGCGTTTGGGCCCCTAAACACCCCATCTGACCTAAATGTTACCACAAATCCGTCTATTCCAGTTCAAAGGCCTTCAAGGTTCACAGCATACAAGTATAGTAAACTTATGATTTGGTCAACATCGAGCTTTGACGATGTCTTTCACATTGATGACGTCAGTGAGTCCCCGTGATATGCGTCTGGGCATGATTCCTAGACAAGTGATCATTCCAATAACCTTAGATGCACAAGCATGTGCCCATAGACACATATACCCGTCTGGAAGTTGGGTGTGAGTATTACACGCTTATCACACAAAATAACTTCGCGAAATCGCGAAGGCCAGATCCATTTCGCATTCCAACCACCCAGTGCCACGGAGGTGCCTTATGTCTTGTCTTCAAAGTCGCCGAACTCAGCACTGCGGTCTCATTCGTGGATGCAGGCATCCAAAGCGGAAACCCCCGAGTCATATTTTGGAAGTAACGTGGCTTAAGAATGACAGCACTAGTTGGGCCTTTTAGTGTCCCTAAAGCAAGCTCTTCTCCCCAGTTCGTGCTTACAAAGCCATAGATTATGGTACCTAAAGCAGTAATGTTACTGTCGGTGGTTTTCTCCAGTTCCGGAATACCTGAAATAATCCGACTTGACGCTCTGAGCTCAGCTGTCGAGCTGGAGCTGCCCGTTGCGATACTGCTGCGCCAGCTGTCAGCGGTGCCGTGCGATACTGCTGACCAGCTGTCAGCGGTGCCGTGCGATACTGCTGGCCAGCTGTCAGCGAGGCCGTGCGATGCCCGGTGGTTTTGGCTGCGCCGTTTGTTTGTATCAGCGGGATATGTTGGGCTCAGTGGAGATAGCTATGTAGATAGCTCAGTCACAGTCACATACTGGGAGAGCTGCAGCTGCGTGGCCCGGCCGGGGATCAGCTCAGCAGATAGCAGTGCGCTGCCGCCGCCGATCGGCCGGCCGTCCCTCCTGCGGGCACGTGTGGCTCGTGACCGGTCAGGGTGTGATCTCACAGCGCCGGATGATCCAGAGATCGCTGAGTGCTCCCGGTGACTGGTGTTGGGTGTTGGTGGGACCGCGTGCCGTGGTGGGGGGACCGCGTGCCGTGGTGGGGGGACCGCGTGCCGTGGTGGGTGGGACCGCGTACCGTGGTGGGGTGACTGGTTAGCCATAGATCACCACGGTGTCTGTGTTGGTGTGCCGGGGAGCACCTGCAGCGGTCGGTCGGGTGGCGGTGGGTGTGTCGGTGAGCGGTCTATTAGCGCCCTATTAGCGCCCTGTCTGTGTGTTGGACAGGCGTGCGCCGACTACCGGGATCTGGTGCAGACGCACGGCCGCAAGTGGCAGCGCATGTTCCAGCACGAGCGCGAGCAGCGCAGCCGGCTGGAGCAGATGGTGGAGCAGTTGGCGCGCCAGCACTCTCACCTGGAGCAGGAGGCCAAACAGCACGAGGTCAACAAACAGCTCAACAAGAAGGACAGCCTCACTGCCGGTACGTACCCGTCAACGACGCCGCCACGGGGCAGACGTGTCACCAGAACTGGGGTGGGGAGGGGGGAGGGGGCAGACGTGTCGCCCGAACTGGGGGTGGGGAGGGGGCAGACTGTTTGTCGCCCGAACTGGGGAGGGGCAGACGGTGTCCTGCCCGAACTGGGGGTCGGGGGGAGTCGTGTGCCCGAACTGGGTTTTTGGGGGAGGGGGCAGTCGTGTCACCAGAACTGGGGCCGCACAGTCGTTCACTCCACGAAAACTGGGTGGGGTGGGGGGGCAGTCGTGTCGCTGAGCGAGGGGGATCTTCTCGGGGGAGGAAGGTGTATCGCCTTCGCCTTCCGATATACACGGGAATTTTAGCACGCTCCTATAGTTTTAGCTGTGTATTTTTATTAGCAGTTTTGTTATTGTTTTACTTCATTATTAGTTTTTATATTTTATTCTGTTTGCATATCCCCATTTTCTTGCTGAGTTCAATTGGCGTATAAGTCATTTATCAGGGAGTTTTGTATTCCTTGGCACTGATTTTCCCTGTCTACAGTACTCGGTGATCAACAGCCTTACTTGATTATTTTACCTTTTGTTTTCTTCCGCGATGCGAATCTGTTCAGGAACTCAAGCCTTGCAATGTGAACAATAATTTCTTTCAAAAGCATTTCAATGGCACGAAATGTAAGCACATCTTGCGATGCAGCGTGTAGTGAAATAGCTGCAGAGGTTTGCCCGTCTCTTCGCATTTTGTGACACTGAGACGCATTTCTTCAGATCACTTGATGCTCCTTCCGCATCAAGGTAAACACAACTGAACATATCGCCTGCTGACAAAACAAGCCTGTTTTCCTGGGAGTATCGCGGACTGACCTTTACTAACCATCACGACCACAGCCCATGCACACATTGCACAGCCGGCATTTGCACCGACGACCATTTTTTACCCTCTTGTGCAGTTACAAACTATTAAAGCGTTTCGACTAACTACCGGTACGAAGGTGTGGTTCTGTTTGCTGCTGTTCTGTTTTGGTTGTGGATTTTCATTTCTTGAGGCATGAAGTGATATAATGAAACTTGGATTTTGTCTTGGTAATTAATGTTCGGTGATTGGGTTTGAAAATGTGTTCACTTGCCGAAGCTGTTCTTTTCTCAATATATTAACTAAAAAGTTTTGTCACTGGCTATGGTTGCTGGTATGCCGGCGGACATCCCTTTGTCCTCCTTTTTGTAGTGACCGCCAAATGACCGTGTCGTCAGCGCGCCATAGAAACTAACTTACCTTAACATCATGTGTGCAAACAATTGGCAGAAGGCCCTCTTCCTCTTAACCGATCGTGGTGTAACCGATCGTCGTGTTTGCTTTCATCAAATGGTAATTATCGAACAAGTGTACTTTGCAATTACGGTTTCTGGTGCGATTCTCGACAAATCTCATTCTGGAAAACGTATTCTGCAGTGGCCAGTATCCAGTCGAGCGATGACGAGTTTGAGGATGCTGCTGACGACTTCGGCAGCCACTTCACGGTGGCGGTGCCGACCAACCACAAACGCACGGCCAGCAACTCCTCCCAGGTGGGTGTCGCTGCAGATCGGGATACCATCGCTGACGGGAGACGGGGATACCATCGCTGACGGGGAGACGGGGATACCATCGCTGGGTGTCACTGCAGATGGGGATACCATCGCTGACGGCCAACTGGCGTCTCCAGTCGACACAGGAGCGTCGGCATTTAACTTACTCTGCCGACGGTGCTGTTCGTGCTACCGTCACATAATCGATTTTAAATAGTCTTACTTTTGATCACCTCTAGTCTTTGTCGGACAATTTATCTGCGTGCTGCTGTGTTTGCCCAGTGTCCTGTGCCCTGTTGATCGGAGTGGCGTCTGACTGGCCATCCTTTAGTCCCCGGCGTGTGATCTGTATACGAGATAGCTGCCGGAGTCGTTTATAGCTGCGTGTCATTTGTGACCATAATTAGCCATATATTGATGATTTGTAGGACGGTGGTCTAGTCAGCCGCATCATTTGTGCGCCCTTCCCCTGCGTGAACGGTCAGCAAAATGTGCGTGTGACCGGTCTGTGACCTTAGCGCCCTGTGACCTGTGTTATGACCTGTCAGTGACCTGTGTAACTTGAATATGGTATTGACAGTGCGTAACCTGTCTTGTCTCAGTAACCTGTTACTTGTATCAGTAACCTGTACCCTGTTCAGTAACCTGTACCCTGTCTCAAGTATACCTGTACCTGTCTCAGTAACCTGTATCCTGTCTCAAGTAACTGTACCCTGTCCTCAGTACCTGGTACCTGGTCTCAGTAACCTGTACCCTGTTCTCAGTAACCTGTACCCTGTCCTCAGTAACCTGTACCTGTCCTCAGTAACCTGTACGCCTGTCTCGTAACCTGTAGCCCTGGCTCGTAACCTGTACCCTGTCTCAGTTTAACCTGTACCCTGTCTCAGTAACCTGTACCTGTCTCAGTACCTGTACCCTGTTTCACGTAACCTGTACCCTGCGCTCAGTAACCTGTACCCTGTCCTCAGTAACCTGTACCCTGTCTCAGTAACCTGTACTCTGTCTCAGTAACCTGTACTCTGTCTCAGTAACCTGTACTCTGCCTCAGTAACCTGTATCCTGTCTCAGTAACCTGTACCCCGTCTCAGTAACCTGTACCCTGTCTCAGTAACCTGTACCCTGTCCCAGTAACCTGTAC
The DNA here is from genome assembly GCA_014673585.1 of Semibalanus balanoides. Lineage (NCBI taxonomy): Eukaryota > Metazoa > Arthropoda > Thecostraca > Balanomorpha > Balanidae > Semibalanus > Semibalanus balanoides. Next base: position 15,976 of record VOPJ01013913.1, read on the forward strand.
CCTGTCTCAGTAACCTGTACCCTGTCTCAGTAACCTGTACCCTGTCTCAGTACCTGTACCCTGTTCAGTAACCTGTAACTTGTCTCAGTATGACCTGTACCCTGTCGTCAGTAACCTGTACGCCTGTCTCAGTAACCTGTACCCTGTTTCTCAGTAACCTGTACCCTGCTCTCAGTAACCTGTACTCTGTCTCAGTAACCTGTACCCTGTCTCAGTAACCTGTACCCTGTCTCAGTAACCTGTACCCCGTCTCAGTAACCTGTACCCTGTCTCCGTCAGAATTCTGAGGGCCGCGACAAGCTGCCGAACGAGTCGGACTCGAGTAACGAGGAGGACAACTCGGAGATGATTGGAGTGATCGCACACAAGCCCGCCAAGGGGAAGGTAAGGCTCGTCTGTATGCGCCGTCAACTCACTGTACCCGTCAGCTGGACAGTGACTGTGCTGTATGACGGACGAAGCGATGAACGACTGTCCCTACCTGCCTCTCCGGCTTCTCTCGATTGATTGCATCTGACGTGTTCAGGTGTCCGACGCCATGGTGTTGAGCACCATGAATCCAGCAGGTATCCTTCTGCCAAGATAGGATACACAATGTGGCGCGCTCCGTTCTGCCCAGTCTTTATGATCCGGGAGTGGGCCGATCACGTCCCCAATCCAGCGTGAATAGGATCAGGAGTGTATTATCTGCCCTTCCGACCGTCCATCTGGCTGGAGAGCGGTCATAGTATCAGATGGCAGCATACTCAGTGTGGTCGCGTTTGGGTTATGTTTGCCGCTAGAATATCGACATTGTGGGATTGGCCGCACATTTCCGGCTTTCACCTGCAAAAGGCAAACAATACCGTATAATTGAGTGAAGTGAGACGATGGGGAGAAGCGAGACACATTTTTTATTTCGATCTAGTTTTATTCCTGTCACTCATTTAACAAATGAACTATGTACAGTGTAGTGCAAATGTTCTGTCCACTTTATCGACACCACCCGATGTTGATGCGCCTGGCGAATCAATCCTTCTTGAAAAGGTTTAGTAGCAGTCCTTTCAGTGCACTATTCGAATACACACTCCATTTCTCTGGAGGAACCCTCGATCTCTCTGGAACGATGTTTGTTTTCGTCTGCCGGAGGCTAGCTTTGAAAGTATTCTGAAAAGGCCTTGCTTAAGCGCACTCGATTGATTAAATGTCAACATTGTCCATCGGTGCTGTCTGTGGGTGCTGCACGCAGAGGAATATAATGCAACTGTTTATGCCCTCGCTCCTGATACCGGGGGCGAGGGCTGTAGTAATTGCATTGGGTTCCACTGTGTGCAGCACCGACATACAGAGACAGAGGTGGTGTCGATGAAGTGGACAGAACATTTGCACTACACTGTACATTGAATTAAAAGTTGTGTCTCACTTCTCCGCATGGGCGGCATGTGACCTTAGTTGTCGGCCCGCCCTTAAACCCCAATCATCATCATCATCATCACTTCTCCGCGCCGTCTCACTTCACCCCATAATACTGTACCACAACGTGGTGCATTTCGCCGGTTTGTATCCGGCTGGTGTGACCCTGCGTCTCCTGGTGTTTGACATTAGCGGGCGGTGTGTGGACTGTGGGCGGATCCGAACAGAGCTGCACTGCGCGGTCAGACAGTACCCGGCTGTTGGAGGATGCTGACTACACACAGTGGTCCGACCCGGCCTGCACCCAGCTCCGCCGGACTGTTTACACGTCTGTGGCCCCCCTTCCCCCGCCCCGCCCCCGGCCCCGGCCACCACGGCCGTCAGACACACACAAAACACACGCTCCTCCCAGATACACTGAGCTGGCAGGGCTGGCCGAGCTGAGACGCATTGGCACGTGGTGGTAGGAGAGATGTGCCTGTTCTTCTGGGCGCGCCGGCGGCGGGCGGGGCTGCGCCGACCGGTCAGTGAACGGTGAGCGGTGTCAGTGGTCAGTGGTCTGTGGTCTGAGATCGCCGGCGTCAGCGGTCCCAGCGATGGTCTGTGATCAGTTGTCAGGTTAGTGAGAACGTTGTCATGTCAGTGGTCAGTGGTCTGGGATCGCCGTTCAGCAAGTGCCACGATGGTCTGTGATCTTTGTCATTGAGTGACTGTCATGGTCATGGCTGGATCCCGGTGTCAGCATGCCAGGAGGTCTGGATCAGTTTCATTTAGTGAGCCGGAGGTGTCAATGGTCAGTGTCATGGTCTGCCGGATCGCGGCTGTCCGCCGTGCCAGTGATTGGTCTTTGATCAGTTGTCATGCGAGTGAGCGCGTTCAGTGCGTAGCTGGTCAGTGGTCTGGGATCGCCGGTGTCAGCATATCCAGTGATGGTCTGGGTCATTCATTGGTTAGTGAGCGGTTTCTGGTCTGGTCTGGATTCGCGCGTGTCAGAGATCCCAGTGATGGTCTGTGCGTCATTGGTTAGTGAGCGGTGTCAGTGGTCAGTGGTCAGTGGTCTGGGATCGCCGGTGTCAGCAGTCCCAGTGATGGTCTGTGGTCAGTTGTCATTGGTTAGTGAGCGGTGTCAGTGGTCAGTGGTCTGGGATCGCCGGTATCAGCAGTGCCAGTGATGGTCTGATCAGTTGTCATTGGTTAGTGACAGGGCTGCGGAGTCGGTCGGTTGTCAGGTGACTCCGACTCCGACTCCGACCCTCCGGAGTCGACTCCGACCGACTCCGCACTCCGACTCCGACTCGAGGATCACTCCGACCTTCAACCCAGCCCCGTGGATAGCCCCTGAATCTAACCGCCATCCAAAATTTGCTTATATCTTGAACTCGTTTGTAGATATCGTCCCCAAAATCGTTATACGCAATGGTCTATAAATTCATCACCTTTTCATAAAACAAATAAGCAAAGTTATTTGGGAGCATATTGCATGTCCTGCAACACCATTTTTATGCGGAGAAAAATGACGATACAGTATGCAAATGAAGCATAAAATTTAAGTTTCACGCATTTGTTTAAGCATGCTTGTGTAGAGAAATCAATGTGGCAATAATCGAACAAGCAGAACGCAAAAGTATATTTCAACTCCATGCGTAGTAGCAATACGGGGAAATCACCGCAGTTTGATGAGGACCGAAGTAGGTAACTTGCCAATACCGCGTCGGTATAAAAGTGTGAACGCTTAAAGGAAATAATTTAGTTTTTTGTTAGCAACATTTCTAGTGCTCCGTTGTGGTATAGCATATGATTTAGTTTGATTTAAGAATTAAATCATTTTTTCCTTAACAATAGCGTTTATTTTTTACAATTTAAAAACAAAGTAAAAAGGCCATAGGAACCGGGTGGGCCGCGGGCCATGGCCCCCTCACTTTTGTCAATTTATGTGTGCTAAAATTCAACAATTTTACACGTTATAAAAATTATAAGGCGCAACAAATCTGCCGGGACGAAAGGAGTACAAAACTGCATAGAAATCCCATGCCGCGTGGAGGGGATCGAGCCCTCAAAGAAGTTTCGCTGGCCCCCTCACTTTATGTCACTTCCTACCGCTTCTGAACAATGTACATATACTTGCATTTGAAACTCATGACCAGTGTTTACTATTTCCCATCACTATTGAAGCGCGCCGTATCTGGCGCCGGCGTTCAAAATTATTCAACGGCGACGATGTCCGTGAAACCAAATTCCCACACTAAATTAAGATTCAAAGTGGTTCGGTGTCCACATGCATCGATGAGCTTCTGATTAATTTCCCGACTCCCGTTTGTTTATGTTTGTTATTTTGTTGGGGAAAAGACTATTCTTTTCATGATACATAAACTAGTGTTATATAAACCAAGAAACACAACTATCAAAATTCCTAATGTTCAAATGAATAAATTAAGAATTTTTAAAAATTAGGCCGCAACCACTAAAAAAGAAACCGCCATTAAAAGCGCATCGTTAACTGCTAAATTTGGTCACCTTTCGTTCAATGGTTATTACTATATTAAAGAGGATCTACGACATATAATCACAATCAGCTAGAGAACAAAAATACATTTTTCCAATTAACTTTAATGTAAGAAGAAATGCCCGCAGTTTTGATAAGACAAAAGTACTTGAAAGCACCTTGCAATACCCGTTCGTTTTAAAGCTTGGAACGCTTATTAAACTTTAAATTGCCAATATTCTTTTCGCAAATGGAAGTTTTATATGCAAATGTGACGATTTACAATATTTTTGGTCTCCGTTTGTCGATTTCCAAGTGATGATTCCATTTGTGGGAAAATGTGAGTATTTCCCCTTAAGCAACCTTACTTGGAAATTGTTACAAGTATTAGTGTGGCAATGTGTCTTTTAAAAGTCATTTTCCCCCAGTTAAAGATAGATGATTCGTTTCTTTTTTCGGATTTCGCTCTGATGAATATTATGTAAAGTTGTGGTAGTGGTGTCGACTTAAGTTAATAACTCCATTTTTTGTGGGAAAAGAGTTAAGATTATGCTTAACAAAAGAGAGGAAACACTTAACTCGCTTGACCAAGCCTTAAAATTGCTTGTAAGCCGATTGGTTTACCAATCTATTGCCTCTCTTTTTGGCGTTATTTATGTTTGCTTCCATTTCTTTAGCCAGGAGTGCAAAGAAATATTTCTTTTATTTTAATCTGGATGTTAAAGTAAGGTGTGTGCGTCGCTGGGTTGAGGCGTGGGCCCACTCCTGGCCACCTAATTAATGGGTGACGGTAGTTTAAAAAAAAAAAATCAACCCATTCTAATGATCGTCCAGCAAAATTCCTTGGAGTGGCATTTTGACCTTGCGACCGAAGACATTCCCTTGATAAGAGTTGTCTCTATGAAGTCCATGGCTAATACTGAAACACACATTATTAGTAAAATGATGGTATGGGGAAATAACCTTTGGAAAAATTCGAAGACTTCAAAATGATCTTAAGTCACTCGCCAACTGGTGATCCATTAAATTAAAAATAGGTACTTCGAAAGTACGAATGCCCATACGTGCAACACCTGCCAGCGGAGCGGAGTCGCGTCAAAATGTGGTACCGACTCCGACTCCGACTCCGACTCCGCCAAAACACGACTCCGAACCGACCCGACTCGACTCGACTCCGCACCCTGGCTTAGTGAGCGGTGTCAGTGTCAGTGGTCTGTATCGCCGGTGTCAGCAGTCAGTTGATGGTCTGTGATCATTTCATTGGTAGTGAGCGTGTCCAGTGGTCAGGCTCTGAATCGCCGGTGTCAGCAGTGCCAGTGATGGTCTGTGATCATTTCATGGTAGTGAGCGGGGTCAGTGGTCAGTGGTCTGGGATCCAGTTCAGCAGTCCCAAGTCTGATGGTCTGTGATCAGTTGTCATTGGTTAGTGAGCGGTGTCAGTGGTCAGTGGTCTGAGATCGCCGGTGTCAGCAGTGCCAGCGATGGTCTGTGCCTACTGGCCAGTGGTCAGTGGTGTCGATACTGTAGTGGTGGTCAGTACTCAGTGGTCAGTGGTCTGTGTTTGGTGTTCAGTGGTCAGCGGCCAATGTTCATTGGTCGGTGGCGGAGACGTGGTCGGGGACCGGGGACGTCTGGGGATGTTTACCGCCTACTAATCAACATATCATCGGCAGCGGTTGTGTTCACAGCGACCTGTCCGCCTTACACCACGTCCATAGCCGCGGCCGTGAACGTGTGACGTGTGAACTGATCGTGTGCTGACCGCTGCAGCTGCTGACGCGCCGTGTTTTGTTATACAGCGCGTCATCACCAGTGGTGGTGTTGCAGCAGCTGGTATGTTCAGGATGACAGGTCAAGGCGTACCACTTCCTGTGTTGACTGTGGCTCAGGTCACAGCAGACGCTGCCGTATTCCTCCAGCTGCTGGTCCTTGTCAGGGAGATGGGTGCCGGCCTCTGGGTACCGCTCAGCTCCGCGTCGGTCGTGTGTTGTTCGGTGTCGGCTGTGTCCTCGGCCTGCATCGCTCAGCGTCTCTGCTTGTAGTCGGGTTCTCTGTGGCCCAGGCTGCCTGGTGGTGGTCCGGGCTCGCCGTGTGGTCCGCCGTGTGGTCCGCCGCTGTGTGGTCTGCCGTGTGGTCCGCCGTGTGGTCCGCCGTGTGGTCCGCCGCTGTGTGGTCTGCCGTGTGGCCCGCTGTGTGGTCCACTGTGTAGTCCACTGTGTGGTCCGCTGTGTGTTCTGCCGTGTGGTCTGCCGTGTGGTCTGCCGTGTGGTCCGCCGTGTGGTCTGCCGTGTGGTCTGCCGTGTGGCCCGCCGTGTTGGTCCGCTGTGTGGTCTACTGTGTGGTCCGCTGTGTGGTCCACTGTGTAGTCCACTGTGTGGTCCGCTGTGTGGTTTGCCGTGTGGTCTGCCGTGTGGCCCACCGTGTGGCCCACCGTGTGGTCCGCTGTGTGGTCTACTGTGTTGTCCGCTGTGTGGTCCGCTGTGTGGTCCACTGTGTAGTCCACTGTGTGGTCCGCTGTGTGTTCTGCCGTGTGGTCTGCCGTGTGATCTGCCGTGTGGTCTGCCGTGTGGTCTGCCGTGTGGTCTGCCGTGTGGTCTGCCGTGTGGTCTGCCGTGTGGTGTGGTCTGCCGTGTGGTCCGCCGTGTGGTCTGCCGTGTGGTCCGCCGCTGCCGTGTGGTCTGCCGTGTGGTCCGCCGTTGTGTGGTCCGCCGTGTGGTCCGCCGTGTGGTCCGCCGCCGTGTGGTCCGTGTCTGGCCGGTCGGCAGTGGGCGGCAGTGGACGGGACGACACACCGTTGAGTCAGCAGCCGAGCCGCCGCCGGGCCGGCTGACGCGTCCTCATACTATGCTGAGCTGGGCCGTCCCCGGACTAAAATCAATCGGCCGGCCTGATATGTTCTGACTGATCGGACCCCGGGGCAGGGCTGAGATAAGCTGCCGTGCTGGCCACACTAAGTCCGCACCGACCCAAGTGTACACGTTTCCTCTGTAATTCTCGGCAGATGGAGTGCTTGGCCAAGTTCGTCTGCTGCAGCGCGGTGTGACAAGCTGCACGCTGCCGTTCATGGCCCGGGGGGACCTATGGCCTGGCGTCTGACGCAATGTATGACCTGGTCCACCAGCGCCATCGGGAGATGGCGAGTCGGGCAATGGCGACACTATCCCAGCCTTCTCCGCCGACACGACGCACAAGCCGGGCAAGAACGCCCGTAAACGACGCACCACCATCCCGGAGAAGCCCAGCTACCCCCTCAACCTGTGGAGTATTATGAAGAACTCGATCGGCAAGGAGCTCACCAAGATCCCCGTGCCGGTGAGTCAAGTTTGTGTCTGTGTGTCTGTGTGTCTGTGTGTCTGTGTGTCTGTGTGTGCTGGAGCGGATATCGGCCTGCAGACAGCGACATTGTTTGGCTTGTGATGGGACCAGGGTCTTCCACAGTCGTGGGACAGTGCGGCTTATGATGAGACCAGGGTCTTCCACAGTCATGGGACAGCGCGAGGTTTGGACACGTAGCTTCCGGTGTCAGGCTTGAATTGAGGATAAAGAGAGACATTGGCAGGACTCTCCAGGCCATTTTGACTTAATTTCATATCCGTATTCTTGTAACCTAATATAATGAGTAGAAGAGCCGCGCACCATCGTCATTGGTACTGGTGTGACTGCTGTGCGCTGTTGACATATGCCTAAGCTCTGTGTTGACATCTTCATTTTAGCTGTGTACCGGCGTTACTGACCGCTGTCTGTCTGTGTGTCTGTCTGTGTCGGCCAGGTGAACTTCTCGGAGCCGCTGTCGATGCTGCAGCGTCTGACGGAGGACTTTGAGTACAGCTACCTGCTGGACCGCGCCGCCGAGTGCGATGACCCCTGCGAACAGATGTGCTACGTGGCCGCCTTCACTGCCAGCGCGTACGCCTCCACCAGTCAGCGCTCCGGCAAGCCGTTCAACCCGCTGCTGGGAGAGACGTACGAGTGTGACCGACGTGACGACTACGGCTGGAAGGCGCTGTCAGAACAGGTGAGGAGGACGGCCCGCCGGCCGGGGAGGAGGACGGCCCGCCGGCCGGGGAGGGGGACTGGGGCCGGTCTGGTGACCATCGCTGGAGGGCCTTCTGCACGAGGACCGACCGGCGCTCTGCTGCCGCTGCTGTCTCAGTGGACGATGCGGCAGTGGGCGGTGTAGCTGTACCGATATTGGACGGACGATGATGAGTCGCCGCAGAGGAGGGCCGTGCTCCCGCTGATGCTGCTGCTCCCGATGCCTCTGTACCATTGTGGCCGGCACTCTACAGATGGCGCTGTCTCCGCGGCTGGCACCTGGCCTGGCGGCTGGGCAGTGCTCAGTTAACCTTCATCTTTGACGCCGATTAATTAAAATGGAATCTAATCTGGCCGTATACGTGTAAAACCCACGTTATATTTCGGCGACGATGAACCCTTCTTTTGATGCCATGCAACTTATTTACTTTGCTTCATATGAGTTTCGTTCCCGTTCTCTTTTTAAGTTTGGTTCTTACATATGTTTGGTACTTTTTTTGCTTTTAAATTGGGCACTTTGATATATTTTTAATAACTTAAACAGATGAAGTTTTTACTCGCACTATAATGTAAAGTAACGTCATTATTACTAGTTAGATATTGTCTTGAACTTCGTTCTATGTCCATGTCTATTTTATATACTTATTGTGCGTTGGTTGAATGGTGCCTCCTAACACTCTTTGAAATTTTCCTGATTCACCGATACAATTTATGTGCCTAAGATTTTCGGAAGCATTTTCCCGCCATATTTCCCGTGGAGTATGTTGTGAATCCTCAACAGGCATGTGATTCCAGGAACGGATTCCTGATCCCAGACAATATCGTTCAAAATGCAATATTGGATCTGAGGTCCCGATGAATCTCACCACGAAATGCGACTATATTTTTGGATTCCTGTGGGTATATCACTCATGTGAGCAAACATCATGAAATCCGACAAATGATATTTGATATCAACTTAAAGTGGATAACACTACCGCTACCGAGTCTCTGCGTCATCTCACGCTCCGCCCCTTGACGCTAAAACTCGGTAGCTCTATTATTTATTTACAAAATTTACGACTTACACAATATCATATCAGTTCCAATTATAATAGCTAGTACCTTATCACCAATCTCTGAAATCATGGGTTCATAATATTTGTATTTCTATAACTGACCCGGCGGATCTCCAGCAATGTTTGAGAGTCAGATCTGGGATTTGAGAAAACGATCTGGAATTTGAGAGTCAGATCTGGAATTTGAGAGTCAGATCTGGAATTTGAGAGTCAGATCTGGGATTTGAGAGTCAGAACTGGGATTTGAGAGTCATGTGGGATTTGAGAGTCGGATCTGGGATTTGAGGGTTAGATCTGGAATTTGAGAGTCAGATCTGATATGTGAGACAGATCTGGGATTTGAGAGCCAGATCTGGGATTTGAGAGTCAGATATGGGATTTGAGAGTCAGATCTGGGATTTGAGAGTCATATCTGGGATTTGAGTCAGATCTGAGATTTTAGTCAGATCTGAGATTTTAGTCAGATCTGAGATTTGAGTCAGATCTGGGATTTGAGAGTCAAATCTGGGATTTGAGAGTCAGGTCTGGGATTTGAGAGTCAGGTCTGGGATCTGGGAACCGAGTGGATCCCGACAAAAAAGTTACAAGTTTTGGGTTCCCAGTGAGCTCTTCGACAAACATTTTGAGCGGATTCAAGATATAAATGAATTCGGTATCCAGATACAAAACATCGTATCCCAGGATCAATTTGTCATAATATCCACGGAAACGTGTGATCGTTTGAACGTTACCTTGGCCATTACATTGACGCCGCTTCCGCTCTGATTTTGTGTAATTTATTAATATCCCTTGCGTTTCGACGAATAACACTGTCATGCTCATGCTACTGTGAGAACGGGGATATGAAACGAAATAGAAAGTTTCGAAGGAAATATCATTTTCAGTAGCCACATAAGCATGACGTGTGAAATTTATCACAGGCCCTTCCATGAACATGCGTGTGAATGAATTTATATCCGTGACATATGTCTTCTACGAAGAACATCAATCTTCATTTGTTCGTGCTGACCACCTGCCACGGCTGGGACTAATTGACCGCTCGCCAGCCGACTGCGCCAGCCGACTGCACTGGGAGGTGTCGTGTGCCAGACAGACCGATTTCGGCTGGACTGCTGCTGCCGCTGTCTGCAGAATAGCTGTCCGCTGTGGTCAGCTGGGCCGACTGCGGGCGGCTGGCGGCGGCTCGTGCTGGAGGTGTTCCGTGTGCCGGACCAGTCTTGATCAGCTGGACTGTGCTGCTTTGCTGCTTCTGTGGAGCCCGCCGCTGTGGTCAGCTGGGCACGACTGCGGCGGCTTTGGCGGCGGCTCTGTGCTGGGAGTGTCGTGTCCGGACAGTCTGATCAGGCTGGACTGCTGCTGGCGCTTTTTCTAGCTGTCTGTGGAGGCCAGCCGCTGTGGTCAGCTGGGCCGACTGCGGGCGGCTGGCGGCGGCTCTGTGCTGGGAGGTGTCGTGTGCCGAAGCAGTCTGAAATCCAGCTTGGACTGCTGCTGCATGCTGCTGTGGGAGCCAGCCGCTGTGGGTCAGCTGGGCCGGACTGCGGGCGTCGCTGGCGGCGGCTCTGTGCTGGGAGGTGTCGTTGCCGGATCAGTCTGAATCAGCTTGACTGCTTGCTTGCTGCTGTCTGTGGACCAGCCGCTGTGGTCAGCTTGGGCGACTGCGGCGGCTCGCGGCGGCTCTGTGCTGGGAGGTGTTCGTTGTGCCGGACAGCTCTTGATCAGCTGGAACCTGCAATGCTGCTGCTGCTGTGGAGCCAGCCGCTGTGGTCAGCTGGGCCGACTGCGGCGCGGCTGCGGCGGCTCGGTGCTGGGAGGTGTCGTGTGCCGGACAGTCTGATCAGCTGGACTGCTGCTGGCTGCTGTCGTGGAGCCAGCGCGCTGTGGTCAGCTNCGAGACCACCATCAGCGCAGACGGCGAGCCGAAGCTGAAGTGCGGCGGAACGCTCATCAGCCGCCGGTACGTGCTGACGGCGGCGCACTGCGTGACTGAGCTGCCCGGTCAGTACCGCCTGCGCGCCGTCCGGCTGGGCCTGCACGACGTGGCGGCAGCGGACGACGGCCAGCAGTTCACCGCCGAGCAGACGCTGGTCCACCCGGACTACCACCGGCCGGCGCTACACCGCAACGACGTGGCGCTGCTGCGGCTGGACCGTGACGCCACCGAGGGTGAGACGGTGCGGCCGATCTGCCTGCCGCGCGGTGTGCCGCGCGGCCGCCGCTGGGTCGGCAGCAGGCTCACTGTCGCCGGCTTCGGGCTGACGCAGCACGATGGCCAGCCGAGCCGCATTCTGCGCCAAGTCCAGCTGCCCGTGGTGACGCTGGAGCAGTGTCGCCGCCAGCTCGGTGGGCTGGCGCAGCTCGGCGCCGGCCAGATGTGCGCCGGTGGCGAGCTGGGCCGTGACTCGTGCCTGGGCGACTCTGGCGGCCCGCTGATGGCCGAGCTGCCGCCCGACGGCACCTTCTACGTCGTCGGTCTGGTGTCGTTCGGACCACGCCAGTGCGGCTCACACGGCACACCCAGCGTTTACACACGGGTGGCCGACTACCTCAACTGGATACTGGACAACGTCAAACCCTGACATCTGACAATGGTCGGCATTGGCAAATTTGCAGCTGGGGCATTCCACGATAGATCGACCAAGGCAGAACACCACCATATTGTATTATTTGTGTCTGTCATTTGGTCTAGGTAGTTATCATAGACGGGGAAGCCAGCTGTGCACTCAAGAAATCCACACCCACGCCATGTGTCAACACCCCTAGCCCGTGTAATGCCCACACAGCCTAAAATACGTCGACTAGGAGGTGTTTTTTTGCACTTTTTTAGCGCTGCATGGGGTGTATCGGTTTAACGGATCACCCGTGATAACCACTGCATGGGGTGTTGAGGTGTCGCAATACTCATGCAGGGATTTCAATTGACCCATTAGCCGGGTGTATTGCGGAAGTTCGTTTGCCACTGCGAGAGGTTTAACGTTACCGCTACGTGGGGTGTCGAGGTGTCGCAATACTCATGTGTGGGGTTTCGATTGAAGCCTCAGCCGGGCGAAATATTGTAGTTCGTGTGTACCACTGGAAGAGGCGTAACGTTCGCTAATCAATAAGTGTATTAAAAACCATCCACGTAGTGGCTTTTATGGTCTTACGTCATATACATTTACAAAGCACATCTTAGATTTCGCGTGGGTACATACAATGATACAAGTATACACTGAGCAGACAGAGTGATGATAGAGGACACACTGCATAAATGTATGCGCTAAAAGAAAATCTGTGATAAAAACAAACATTCCATAAAACTGCGTGAGGTGTCGAGGTGTCGCAACTCGCAAGACTCATGCCAATCTGAGCCAGGGACGCAGGAACTATGTTCAAGTTGGGGGGGGGAGCAGGATTTCAGCGAGTAAATAGTACTCACCGAGTGGCCAAATGGGGCGACTTTTAATGGGTAGTAGAAGGATAGAAATTGTTTTCAGCTATCGAAATAACAGCAGCATTGCAGCATAACAGCGTTCGGGTACAAAAGCATGACAGGGCCTTTTCTAAGGAATTTTCACTGGGGGGATTTCCACTGACGGCTCATGGCTTCGAGTTTGGGGCAAAAGTTTTGCTCAGTTTCGTCAGCGAAAAGTCGTTGGCCGGGGGGGGGGTGGGGGCGTTGGCGTGCGTCGGGCTCTGGCGGATCAAGCCGATGGTTTTTAAGGAAACTGTCTTTTTGTGGCAAAAAGGTGCAAAAAATCGTATGTTATACACACATAAGTAATACCAGTAAGACGCCTTTAACGGCGAAGGACGAGCGAGTCCAAATAAATCCGCTTCAATTTATCACCCACCCAACAGAGGTTCGTCTTGTGCAAAGCATGCTTTTGAATTATTTTCGCTATGTGTTGTTTTGCCGTCGCAAATACAGGGTGTTTCAAAACAACTGAAATTTTTATTTTGTCTTTTACGACAAGAAATAGTTGTCAAAACTAATAAAACAGCATATGCCTGAATAGAGGATTTCTGAACAAGTTTGAAAATATATGTTTAATTCCGATTATTGGTATTTTTCATTCCAAAAATTGCATTTGAACATGGAAGACGAAAAATTGGTTTGTTATTGGCATGGTTGCGATGAAACTGAACAGTACTATGCTTTAGGCAAATAATCATGACAAAAATTTGCAACATTCAAGAAACAACTAAACCGTCGCCGTAACCAGTGCGCCAACAAATGGCTAAATCAGAGGATATTTAGAGCTATGATGCGACTCGGCGAAGTGAAACCGTTTTCTTTTCTGGACAGGAAAGGATCCAAGAAATCCGTTCACGCTTTGCAACCGTGTTGTCAGGGTATACGGCGGTCTACCAGTAGTCACAAACAGCTGATCTTGGGCGTGTCCTTTATTTACAACTAATCCATCGATCATACGTTTTGAATGCCGTGTCCTTCGGAACAAAATTTTTCGGTATGGACTCCAAATTTCTGCGCAAAATGTCCTCCGGACAGCTGTATTAACTTTTTACGGCCCCATTATTCCAGATAATCCATGTCTCTTGCTTCATCAGGGACAAAGGGGCGGATACCAGCCGGGCCGTTTTGGGGGGGCAGAACTGTTTTTTAGCGGGGACCTTACCTACCCCAAATTTCCGATGTTTTTCCCCGGATTTGGTCCGCTTTATTTTGCAAACCACACGATGTTCTTTATAGTATTTTTTCTACTTTTATTTTTTCGACTTCTTTGGATATCCGAAAAAAGGGAATAGGCATTTGTTATTTAGCGCCGCGAAGCGGCGCGAAATTTTTACCGGTTTGCCTGATAAAACCCAGAAACATAGGCGGTTCGCATTGTATAGAGAATAAAAAGCTAAGCGTGCTAATAATTTAATTCACCGTTACATGAACCGAAAACGATGGCGATGGCTTCGTTATGACGATGGCGACCGATGTGACGCCGCGAAGCGGCGTTAAAGTTTTATTTTAGGTCGTGGAGAACAAAAATTTAACATTGGAACCAGACTCAGAAAACCCCTATGCACTGGTGCAGATCTCGGTATGATGTAAATGATTGAAATTAATGTAGTTTTTAATAAATAAATTATTCGGATAGTAAATCACGATGACCGGTGGCAGTAAGTGCTTAATGACTTAGGGATATGGGGTAATAATAACCAGGGCTGCGGAGTCGGTCAGTTGTCAGGTGACTCCGACTCTGACTCCTACTCCGACCCTTCGGAGTCGACTCCGACTCCGACTCCGACTCCGAGATCGACTCCGACCTTCAACCCAGGCCTCGCTGGATAGCCGATCTAACGCCATCCCAAATTTGCTTATATCTTGAAGTCGGTTGTAGATATCGTCACCAAATCATATATACGCAATGGTCTATAAATTCATCACCTTTTCAGAAAACAAAAAGGTTTATTATTTGGGAGTAAGAACATTGTATTGATGTCTTGCAACACCATTTTTATGCGGAAAAAATCACGATGACATGTATGGCAGATATGACGTATGAAATTTAAGTTTCACGCATTTGTTTAATGGCATTCTTCTGTAGAGGATCGACGGGGATATAATCGAAACCAGCAGAACGCAAAATATATTTTCAAATCCATTGAATAATAGCAATACGGGAAAAGCTCGCGGTTTGATGATGACATAAAGTAGGTACTTGCCAAGTTCCGGTCGGTAAAAGTGTGGAACGCTTAAAAGGGAAATAATGACACTTTTATTTTTGTTAGCAACAATTTCTTAGGCTTCCGTTGTGGTATAATAATGATTTAATTTTGATTTAAGAATACAATAAAATAATTTCCTTACTCTAGGTTGTAATTTTTACAAACTAAAAACAAGAAGGGGAGACCGGGGCACGTTCTGTCACTTTTTTGCTAATTGGCCCTGGCGGGCACACTTCAGATGTGTGATTGGATACTTTTCAATACTGTACATACATCAATAAGCTTCAAATCGTTATTAGGATTTCAAGTTCCGGAATATCTCAGTTTGTTTCGACACCAGTTGTCAGATAACTGTGGCGATGACTCATTTGACAGAATCTGCCCCATATACGGGGCACGTTCTGTCACCTATGGGGGCAAATTCTGTTATTGATGGGGCACTTCCTGTTATCAACGAACGGTCGTTTGTGCGTCCCTGCAGGGTTAGAGAGGGTCTCATTCATCGCCACCATCAATAGTGTAGAAAATGACGGCTATATACGATCCCAACACTGCATTTTTGCGGTTTTTTCTTGGTTAGCCATGCAACGAATCAGAGTCCCTGAGTACAGCCTATGATTTTTCATTTTGAACTTTTCCCTTTCATACATGAAAGAACCATGACATTAGAAGCTCCAAAAAACGCTTTTGCCATAACAAATTTTGTCGAATGACATGGCCTAAATGACCTTCAAAAACATCAAATTTTTTAATTGTGTTGCCCCTTGTCGGCCCCCTCATTTTTTAACAAAAAAAGCGATTCGTGGCGTACAAAAAGAAATATTTTTTTCACGACAAATCGAAATGGTGTTCTTCCATCGACATCGAGCGTTAGCGGTTCTCGAGATCTCTGGGGGGCAGATATCTGCCCGCAAGTTAACCAAGCATGTTCATTCGGAAGCTGCGCGAGCGGGGCCCGGCGGCGACGTGGAGCGTTGCCCGGTCATTGCTATCGGGTAACGGCAACGCGTCGCGCCCAATTCCGTCTGTGTCAGTCGACAGCTTGAACATATACTTCGCGAACATCGGTGTGAAAACCTCATCGCGGTTTGTTGCCGACGCGGCGAGTTCCCATTTCTTGTGCCCAGCAGTAGTGACGTAGTCGTTTCACTGTGTCTGCGGGTGTCATATGAATGTCTGCAGCCGGTGTCGTAATGGCGCACCTACGTAACACCAACACCTGTGGCGTTGATGGCATATCGTCTCGCATGGTTAAGAACACTTTTAGAGTAGTAGGACATATTATTTTGAAACTAGTCAATGCGAGCCTCACACACGGCACTGTCCCTGACAACTGGAAAATTTCGTTAGTTTACCCCATACATAAGGGTGGTGCACTGGACGACCCTGCGCAGTTTCGGCCCATATCTGTCGTCCCGCTACTTTCGAAAATAACTGAGCGCATAGTGCAAGAGCAATTGTACCAATATTTTAGCGACCATGATTTATTTTCGCCGACACAGCACGCGTACAGAAGAAATCACTCGACACAAACGGCGCTGCTTACCGTGTCAGATTACATATTGTCCGCAATGAACCGGCGTGAGATAGTGCTGATTGCAATGCTTGATTGTAGTAAAAGTAGTTTTGACACATATTACCACGGGAAGCTTCTTTCCAGGGGTACTATCTTATTATGGTGTGGACACAAACATGGTTCAAGCAACTTATACTATTCGGGTCATTTTCAACGCGTCCAGATACCACAGTGAAGGCAAAACTGTGACATTTCTCAAACTCGCAGCAATCCTATCGGGAATTTCCAAGGCACAGCCCTGGGGCCATTGCTTTTCAGGCATTTTTTCGAATGACATGTACATGCACATTAGACCCATCTGTCATGCTGGAGTAGTTCAGTATGGCTGATGATTAGTTCAGCTTTGCTGTGATCTGGCAGGGAAGGAGGAGCTGGACCACAGCTGAGTCAGCCGACTCGAGGCCACCGTATGGCCACCGTCAAGGAGTGGTTTTCTAGTCGCAAAATTAAGATAAATGCTGCAAAAACGCAGCTGATAACGTTTGGAACCCAGCAGCTTTTGAAAGGCGTTCCGCCCATCCAAATTCAATTTGATGGCGAAACAATTACGGAGACTTCGAAGGTCCGTAATCTCGGCCTGACAATGGACCGCCACATGTCATTCCGCCCCCATCTGGACCAAGTCACCGGATGTTGCACGGGAATCCTACTGGGACTGACGGCCGCCCGTCATTGGCTGCCCCGTGAGGGTCCATGGTTCATGTTGGTGAATCTATCAGTGTGGTCATGTCTCGACTGCGATATTGGTCTGGCGTGTGTTACTGAAAAACAGCCTCATCGGAAACTTCGAACCGCATCCAAAAATCATTAAACTTTTCGGCTAGAACTGTCACAGGACTTCCAGCGCGGCGAACACGTTAGTGACGGTTCATTCGTTCATTTGAGGAACTGGGCTGCGCTCCACCTCACTTTACCAATATAGTTTACAATTACAGCATTTCGTTTCAGTCAATCTCATCCGGTGAGCCACTTTCTCGTTAGCAAAAACATATGCACAAGCAGTGCACAGCCACAACACGCGCGAGCGGCCAATTCAAACCTGTACCGTGAGAACCGAACTGGGGTAAACGATGTTTGCCTACTCAGCCCCCGTCGCTTTTACAACGCGCTTGCCGGAGGGCTGTGCAGGAGAGAGGGGCGGAGCGGGTTTTAAAACGCGGCCTTTGTTGAAGGAGCATCTGTTCGATTGTGAGTGACGTCTGCCGCGACGTATGCCATGTATGCATGGTATGCGATTTTTTAGAAACTTAGTTTTTATGCTTTCGTAGTGCATTTTTACCCTGTGCCATGTGTTCATCTCACTATGTGTTTATGATTGACGCCGGTGCATTGAAAAAACCACGATGTGCATGTGGATCATCTGAAAGGAATATACAAATAACATACATACATTAAGCGTAATTCTGGGCCGCTCGTGAATCTGCATCGGCACCACCCCGATCGTTTTACGCTCTGTAGTGGTGTACGCTTATCTGTAAACAACAGGCAAATATTTTTATGGTCGTTTATTAAGCGATACGACAAGGAATCATGAACAGATTCAGTGACAGAACCTGCCCCAGATTGGGTGACAAAACCTGCCCCACTCGACACAGGTCACACTTTTTCCTTTTTTACTGAAAACTTGGGAGAATGGGGCAGAATAACGCTCAGCACATTGTTCTCGACATTCCTATAAGCCCATGACAGCATTCAAAGACACTCTACAGTTATCTGAATGGCCACAAACAAATTTTTTGTTCACTTATACAAAGTTTGGATTTCTGTTGAAAAACAAACTTTTCCAAATTAAGCCAATCTGGTCGCAGGCATGTTGTTGCTTTGATAGTACCGGGCCACTGCAAGCACAATGGAACATATGTACGAAACAACAAGTTGATTACCTGCGGTGGATAGTTCACAGCAGAAACCCCGCTGACATAATGTGCCCCGTGACAGAACGTGCCCCGTTCTCCCCTACATATACTTCATTTGAAACTCATGACCAGTATTTCCCCATCACTATTTGAAGCGCGCCATATCTGGCGCTGATGTTTCAAATTTATTCAACGCTGGACAATGTCCGTGAAACAAATCGCCGACACTAAATTAAGATCAAGTAGGGTCGTTGTCCACATGCATCGATGAGCTTCTGATGTAATTTCCCGACTCCCGTTGTATTATTGTTTGTTATTTTGCTTGGGTAAAATGACTATTCTTTCACGATGACATACAATCTTAGTGTTATATACAACCAGAAACACAACTATCAAAATTCCTTATGTTCAAAATAAATTAAGCAATTTTTAAAAGTAGAGGGTCGCATCCACTAAAAAAACGCCATAAAAGTGCATCGTTTAACTACTAGTTTGGTCACCTGTTCATGTAATGGTTATTAAATATAGAGGATCTACGGACATATAATCACAAGAAGTAGAGCGCAAAATACATTTTCCAATCATTTGCCTAATAGTATGTTTTATTCAAAAGAAAAGTCAAATTATTATAACGCCTTTCGACATCAATACATACTTTTCCAATTAATTTCATTAACAAAAGGAAATGCCCGCAGTTTGATTAGGACCAAAAGTATTTGCAAGCACCTTGCAAGTTCCGGTCGTTTAAAGGGTGGAACGCTTATTAACTTTAAATTGCAATATCTTTCGAAAGGGAAGTTTGTATGCAAAATGTGACGATTTTACAGTATATTTTGGTCTCGTCTGTCGATTTCAAGTGATAACTCCATTTGTGTGGGAAAATGTTAGATGTATGTGAGAACCCTTGAACAACTTTACTTGAAAAAGTACAATATAGTGTGGTATTGCTTGTCGACTTCAAGTAATAGCTCCATTTTTGTGGGAAAAGGTTAATATTCATCCTAACAAAAGAGAGAGAAACACTTAACTCGCTTGACAAACTTAAAATTGCTTGTAAGCCGGATTGGTTTAACGATCTACCGATTTCTTATGATCGTCAGCAAAATTCCTTGGAGTGGCATTTTTGACCTGCGACCGAAGACATCCCCTGAGTAAAGGAGTTGACTCTATAACGTCCATGGTAATACCTGAATACACACATTATTAGTAAAATTCATGGTAGGGAAAATAAACTTAGTGAAAATTTCGAAGACTTCAAAATTATGTTAAGTCATCGCCATTGGTGATCCATTAAAAATATAACTGAAAGTACGATGCCTATACGTGCCAACACTTACCAGCCGGGGTCGGATTCGGTCAAAATTTTACCGACTCCGACTCCGACTCCGACTCCGGCCAAAATTACCGACGCCGACCGACTCCGACTCCGACTCCGACTCCGACTCCGACTCCGACTCCGACTCCGACTCCGACTCCGCAGCCCTGATAATAACTGTATACATATGCACCGAACTGCAACATACAATTGGTGCAAATGGTTTGCAAACAGCGAGCGGCAGAACGGCTTTCCGCACATAAATGGTCCCTGCGGATCTGGCGGAGCCTGGGACGAAATGGCTTGGGGAGATGGTCCTGGCCTGGTCGCACCATTAGCATTTTGGTCCAGCAACATGGACACCACAGAAACAGCTTCCTGGTGTCGATGTCCGCGTCTCTGCGTTGGTGTCACGTTTTTCGGAATTCGGCAGACTAGCTTAACATTTAGCCCACTTGAAAGTTCATATTTTATGAGGGGAGTGGGACCTACAGGGCAAGCAAATAGGTACCGCCAAGACTGCCAGACATTTTTTTCAGGCACTGTTTTTTTTGCATTCATTTTCCAATTTCCCAAATTTCTATCATTAAGCAATTGCGAATTTTGTGTCCTGCCGCGAAGCGGCGCGAAATTTTCGAGTTTTCACTGTGGATGGCTGTATTTTGACTTGCAAAAGCAATTTTTACAGCTGTACGTTTGACCGTTTGGGGGGGGGGCAAAACATAGTCTCAGGACCTTTGGGGGGGCCATGGCCCCTTTGGACCCCCTGGATCCGCCCTTGATCAGGGAATCTCTTCTGAACTTTAACCATTTAGAGAAATTGTTAATAAATAAACCAATAAAGTTTAAATAAACACATTGTTTTTGTAGATGATGTAACAAGTATGGGGATTGCATATTCCCATACTTATGTGTCACGTGGTGAAACACGTGATAAGATTGTCGCTGGTATCCTCACTTTTAAAGCTGCTCCTGAACTCGCAGAGTACCTAAATGCGCTCTGCGCGAAAAGTTATTTTTTCGTTGATGAAATTTGGAGGCTACTACTTAACGAACAACGCCAATATGCAGGATGAAACATATATCTTTCAATTTGTTCAGAAATTCTCTTTTTAGGCATATGCTGTTTTATTAGTTTTGACAACTATTTGACAACCATTTCTCCTCGTAATAGACCAATGCAAAATTTCAGTTGTTTTGAAACACCCTGTAGATCCGAACTAAATCGATACTTTAAACTAAAGAGGTTTTGCAGCGTTATTTTAAATTTGCCAATTATAAGCTTCATGTTTGTAAGCCAAAAATTCATTTTGGGTGGGTTTTAGATGGATTTTTGATTGCGCTTTACAGCTGATGAATTTTTATCGTCCCTAGGCAACCTTTGTTTTGAAAGCTACGGGGCGGTGTAAATGACGGTAAATGGTTATAGAATCGTCCAATACAAATATTACTAGGCAGATTTTTAACAGCGAAATACTGAAGCATTAATACCTCAAATTTTTTGCATGGCATTTTAGAGACGGTACATTGGGTCTGCAAGATTGGTGTTTATTTCATCGCTTTAATGTCCATATGGTGCTGAGCATGATTTAAATTTGTGAAACGTCATAAACACCTGAATGAGATTTGGCGCTTTGTATAAGCCAGTAAACATTGCACGGTGCCAACGCGCCACTGATGACACACAGTGCTACGCCGGGCGGATCGTTTCTCTACCCCATCTGTGTTTGGACCCCCGTGTCCTTTGCCGACCTTTTTGGTTGCCGAAGATATAGGTCCGGTATTGCAAACGATGTTTTTGCAGGTAATTTTCGTGCGGAACAGGGGTGGCACGTGCGCACACGTGATAGTGTGACCCATGAGTATTTGACCTGTTCAAGCATTGCCAGTGGTGTGGGTTTTCCAAAGCCGTCACAACCAAAATTTTAGCTTATAGGTCCAGCCGTTTCTCAGCTACAAAGCCACGGATATATACTTTTCTGACACCGGACCTGAGCGGTCACGTTGTCACGCGCGACGCATGCTGACCCCTATTACGTGAGAAAAAAGCATGTAACAATCATAAATGGATCATTGCAATGGGCTATCAGATGAGCGACACAACCGCTTGTTCAATCGGATGCGGGATTCAAAAGATATAAGGCTTCTGACAAGCGGTCGCGGTCTGTCGGGCCCGGCCGGTAGGCCCGCATTATATGTGAGAAAAATCCGGTATTCAATGAGGACTCGCTCCGCGCTTCGCGTTCGCTCGTAAATAGCGTTTATCTCATACCAACTCTCGCAGTGGTGTCGCCGAGAAACTGTCAGTGGGAGTCGGCTGAATGACGAAAAAATGCTCCTTGATTTTTTTTTTGCGTGTACATACTTAAGCCTTTGGAACATTTTTAATACGGATTTTCATTTTACGGAAGGAATTTAATTAATTGAGCGCCGCAAAATTTTTACGGGTTTGCATGATAAAACTAAAAAATATGGGCGGTGGACCTTGTAGAGGAAAAGAGGTTAAACATGTTATTCATCAAATTCAGCGTTATGACATACCGAAGACGATGGCGATGGCTTCGAAATGACGATGGCCACCGATGTGACATCGCGAAGCGGTGTGCAAATTTTTAGTTTTAGGTCGGTGAAAGCGACATTTTCGTATTGGAACCAGACCGTGACAAGAGCCTATAGCCTTAGGTAACCCTTTTCCTGGTTGCACGCACAGCTGGGTATGATGAAACATATTTAAATGAAGGTAGTGTTTCATGTACATTAGTTTCGGATAGTAAATCACGATGACCGGTGGAAATCAGATTCAGCACTCAGCAGCGCATATGATAATAATAACTGCATCAGTGAACCTAGTATACAATATACATATTATATTACATATATGTACCGAACCGTAACAAACAACTGGTAATAGTGCAATTTGTTTTAAAGTAGCAATAGGCAGAACGACTTTTCCGCGCATAAATGGTCCCTGTGGATCTGGGGAGCCTGGTGGAAGATGACGTGGGGAGATGATCATGGTCTGATCCCTATTATTAGCTCTTGCCTCTTCGGTCTAGTAAGCTAATCACCGCTGGAGCAGCTCGCGGGTGCCGATGTTCGCGTCCTTGCGTTTGCGTCGTCTTTTTTCTGAACCCGGCAGGCTAGCTAGCTTAATATGCAGCCCGCCGGAAGGTTAATATTTTAAAAAGGGAGTTGGCCCTGGGGCCAGGAATTACCGTCAAGGAGAGCCTCTGCTAGACACAAAATATAATTCATTGGACTATTTTCCAAATTTGTATAAGTAGTTGCAAAAAAATTGTCATGCGACGCAAAATTGTCAATTATTTCCTGTGAATAGCTGGATTTTGACTGCTGTAAAGGCAAACTTAACGACTAATTGTTATTTTTCCCCTCAAAATTGTTAACTTCCCCAGTTTTCTCCTAAGATTATTATTGTGACGTGTTGCGTTTGATGCATGTGCATGTTTCTGGCTGCTTCTGTGATGTGGGTTTGGGTGCTGCATGATCGTGATGCATGCTGCATGCTGCTCATTCGTGTCCGGTAATGGATGTTATCCTTACTTACAGGTGTTGAAGCAGCTGGGCTGAAATATATATATATATATATATATATATATGTTCTGAAGCTTACTGGCTTTACATTATTTTTCCCATTCAGTGCAGGGAACGTGCGGGTGGAGGGGGAAGGGTTCTTATATTGAATGTCCCACAGATTCCTACGGGGGCCTTTACCCCTGATGCCCTCCACCCTGGATCCACCAGTGGCGTCGAAAGGGCCCCTTCTCAAGCGTTGAAAGTGCAAAAAAAAATAAAAAGGCACGTAACAAGGATGGAGAATGCAGTATGTCATGTGTGTTTTCGGTCATACCAACTTTAAGGAGCATGTAGTTAGCAAGTTGCCATATCCACTTTGGAACCAGCGACACCAATTTGGAATCAGCTGTATAGCTGATTCCAAATGTGCCATCTTCGAATATTTGTGTTAGGTTCAAGACCTGGAACTCTGAAATAAATTGCGCCGCGGAGCGCCGCGAAAATTTAGAGTCATACATATGTCCTGGATATGCATTCTCATCAATGCGTCGCATTGTGTATGGTGTGCAGAGGCGCAGCCAGACCTTCGGCAAGGGGGGGGGGTCACGGCATCCCCAGAAGCCCCTCGGCAGACACCCTCACCCAAAACAAAATGTGTGATAAAAATATCGTCCCGAATTTAGGCTACTATATTTTGCAAGGCCCCTAAAAGCCGCAAACATGAGGGACGTCGCCGATATTTTTTAGTGTGAAAGTCGGCCCAATGGGGGGGGGGGCGTGACCCCTCTGCCCTTTGGATGCGCCTCTGATGGTGTGGATCTCTTAAAATGTTAGGAGTTTAAAAGTGCGATAAAATTGTTAAAGGGAACCATTTTGCCCAATGATACAGGAAAGCTAAACATAACACATAAATGGGCTGAGAAACGGCACGATTTTTTATCCGCATATAATACAATTTGTAGTTAAATTGCACCGCCGAGCTGCGTACCAATTTTGGGTTTTATTCCCTGCACAACTGCATTCTTACTGTTGAGAGCTCAAGGGTCCCTTCAATCGCTTAGAAGCCCCTCCGACCTTTCCAACGCCCTTCCGACCTGTTCAGGAACTCATCTGGGATCCGCGAAAAGACATGATGCGGATTGGGTGATATACCTATATATATATGTATGTATATGTATATATATATATATATATAAATTATATGTATATTATATATATATATATATGTAATATATATATATATATATATATATATATCTATATATGTTATATATATATGCAAATTATGATAGGACACACATGCGCTTTTTAGGCAGTAATTAGTTTTTTTCTGCGTTCTTTCGATGTTTCGTACTCGCCTCCGGGTGGTACAGTTCGTGTCTGATATAATATCACCAATTAAAGTCATTTAAATTCATCTTGTGCGACTGTTTCGATTTCTTATTATAAAATTGTTTCAGCAATATGGAATTAATAATTTACAAACAAAAACCTATACATGATTAAGTTTGAAAACTAATTGCCTACAAAGCCAAAAAACAATCACATTTAATCTAACAGTTTTAGCTCGTTCATATAAAACTCGAATCCTTTCATTTCCAGATAGCATATACACTCAGGCACAACACACCATAGGATAGAGTGCTGCAGAGCGTGAATATGCCAGGTAATTCGTTTGGCAGTTTGAGACAGGACGTTTTTTCCCGGATGATCACTGCTTCTAGGATTGCCAGTTTTTTCGGTGGGTTCCTCTCGTGCTTCAAAATATTTCCAAACTTTCCGCATGAGGTCTTCTCGGGTGATGTGGCGGTTGGTGTGCATCTCTCATGTGTTTTCAAAATGGTGGGTGGTCGTGGCAGGTTCATGGTTCTGGCGTGAGAGAGCGTTGGTTGTAGTTTTGGACAACGTATTCCACCGGGTCTTTTTCTTGAAGTTTGCAAAACCGTTCAACGGGGCATGTCCAGTGGTAGACTTACATTGGTCTCTGCAGGCCAGCTTCTCGATGCACTGTTGTTACGCATGATAGGTTAGCTTGTTTTCCTTGTTTTTGTAGTATATCGTAGTTGGTATTTTCTGGTTTCCAGTGGCTTCACGTTCATATCCAGCGATGTTTTTTGAGGATTCTTTCGTCTTGTTTGTATGCTGTCGTCATGTGTTCTGATAGTAGAGGGTGATTAATCTCTTGGTTTTCCTTTTTCTTGGGGTGCTGGTTTCGTCTTTCATGAAGTCGTCAAGGCTCTGTAGTCTCGTTGTCAATTTCCTTGTTTGTGTAAGTTGTTGTTGTTCACAAGTATTTGTTGGTGACGTGTTTCAGCTCATCGATCCTAGGCAGCTCCCGCTACTACACGTCTTAGAGCTCGGCGCACGTAACGTTTCGGGATAACTCCCATATCTGCATCATCTAATGACCTATTTGCCGAAGTTTACACTGAATATATATATATATATTAGTAGTTTAAAAACATGAAGTTTAAAACATGAGTTAATTTATTAATATAAGGCCTTCTTTACTCGATTAACATTTGTCACATAATATTTCTTGAAACATGGTCATGTCATTTTTTCCATACATAAATTATGTATATATATATATATTATATATATATATATATACATTATTATTATATTATAATATATATAACTATATTATATATACACATATATTATATTATATAATATATATATTTTATATTTTTTTAATGTATGGAAAAATGATCATGACATGTTTTAAGAATATTATGTGGACAAATGTTAATTCGAGTGAAAGGAGGCCTTATTATTAATATAATAATTCATGTTTTTAAACTTTATTTTAAACTAAAAAACGAATAAATACCCGACGTTTCGCATTTATTGCTTGTTCACTGGGCAAATGATGGCAAATGATTTGCCCAGTGAAGAAGCAATAAATGCGAAACGTCGGGTATTTATTCGTTTTTCAGTTTAAAATAAGTTTAAAAACATGAATTATTAGATTAATATAAGGCCTTCCTTTCACTCGATTAAGATCATGACCATGTCAGATAATTATATTTTATAAAAAAAGGTCAGAAATATACACAAACAAGCTTTCGGCATTACGCCATTATCAAGTTTGAGCAGTAAACATATTTGTATACACAGCATACTCTGATTCTCTTCAAACGTCTTCAGCGACAAAGATATTCTTTACCTACTATTTAACAGTCAACCATAACGCAACAGTCAACCAAAACACAGATTACCCCCGACACATTCAACAACATACAAATTATCACACTCGCATAAACATCAAGTGATAATCACACAGATATTGAGAAGCACACAGTTCCAAAATGCAGATATCGCTCACACAATCGCCGCCTGATGATGAATCGCCCTGGAATGTTGACAATTTACGTACCTACTCAAGCAAGCATGCTACGCAGTTACGATGCATTATTCGGAGAGAGCACACTGAATAAGCTACCTTCTCATGTATTTACCTTTCCGGAACAAGCATTGGGAAAGGAGATATGGGGCCCAGACCGTTTGGGTGCGGCGCTTTGCCCCACCCTACCCTACATATAGAATCCCCTGAAGTGGAAATTCCGCGTAGCGACATCAGACATGGCAAAATATTAGTCTGATCTAATTAGAGCAAGCTTCTTATCATTATGTCGCAGAGCGTGGCCTGTTCGTTTTTTTACTCACTGATTCGCTGCACTGATAAAAAATTGATTCTCCTCCATCTAGGACACTCCCAAATGCGGGGCATTGAAGAAAGAATTTAAAGAAGGAGTAGAGTAAACGGGCGTTGTATGGTGTTTTACTTCAAGGGAGTATGAGCCACGAGAGAGTTTTAGATACTTATAAAGTTTAAGACAGAATATTTTTAAGAGAGTTATGGGCAGGGCTGCGGAGTCGGAGTCGGAGTCGGAGTCGGAGTCGGTCGGAGTCGGTTGTTTTGGCCGGAGTCGGAG
>VOPJ01013914.1:0-51715 GCA_014673585.1 Semibalanus balanoides
AAGTGCCGAAAAGGAACTTGTAGGAGCACAAAGGCAACACAAAATGGAAACACGTAGGATGAAAGAGAAAAACAAACTTACCAGAAGTTTGAATTAGGTCTGGAAAAGACCACTCACATTCAGGAAAAGGCCGCAGGTGGAGGAGGGAGATCGACGGAAGAATATAAATTTCGTAGATAATCAGAATAGAAGAAAATAAAACACTATGGGTGTTCAAGATAGAGGCTCAGGGAGGCTGAGTCTCCTAATATTTAAACCCGCTGAGTACTTCCAAATCTCTACAATCTCTAAATCGCAATAATCTTCCTCGGAGCCGGCGCAAACGCGTCCACACGCCTACGCCGCCACCGCGAGAAGGAGCAACGCAATTTAACAAACGTCTCTCCCGCGCCAGACATGTCTCATATTATTACTGCCATATCGCTGGGCTTGATTCCAACTTGCGATCTACCTGTTAGTTATAGATATCTTGCCTCGGGGGACGGGTCTCTGGACGGATTCGGGGAAGTCTCGCGCCGCGGACGGAGCAGAGGCGGCAGGAAGAAGAACTAACCGGAGAGTGGGACAGGTAAATCGCATCGCGCTAAGTCCGCCCCTGACTAACTGAACAGCAGTGCGCCCGCAAGAGTCAAACTGAGTCAAACTAGCGTTGGCGACACCGGGCAGTGCTTACTTACCAGCGTGAATGGGGCGATAGAGAAAGCTACTATCAGGAGTATGCAGCGCTAGCTGCCCATATGATCGCATTGTGGCGCGGTGGCGGCAGAACAAAGTCTTGGCAATCGCCAATGTGAAAAGATTTGCGAATTTGAATAATAACATCAACAGTTTTTTTTGAGTGTCAGATAGTGTCATTGATGTCCCAAACTTTATTTAGGAGAAGATCCTGTTTTTATTTTTGTTTTCAATTGCTGCAAGGTGATTTTCGGTAGTGCATTCGGTAACCCGGTTAGGTGTACTGGATCAAATGTAGTCACAAACATAAGGGCCATGCAGAGTTTGTCGCAGAAGCCTAGTGTTGTGAAAGCGTGTCCAAACCAATCTTCGTCCAGCATTTCTTCGTAGCGCATTTCTTCGTACGCAAATCTTCGTCTAGCGTTTCTTCGTAGCGCATTTCTTCGTCGCGCCGTTTCTTCGTCTCCGCATTTCTTCGTATCGACAAATCAGATCGTCTGCATTTCTTCGTATCCCCGCAAATATTCGTCTACGCATTTCCTTCGTATCGCAATATCGTCTAACGCAAATCTTCGTTCGCAATCTTCGTCCGCAATCTTCGTCGCAAATATTCGTCGGCAAATATTCGTCCGCAAATCTCGTGCGCATCTTCGTCCGCAAATCTTCGTCCGCAAATCTTCGTCCGCAAAATATTCGTGCCGGCAAAATCTTCGTCCGCAAAATTCTTCGTCCGCAAATCTTCGTCCGCAAATATTCGTATCCGCAAATGCTTCGTCCTGCAAAATCTTCGTCCGCATTTCTTCGTGCGCAAATCTTCGTCTCACATTTCTTCGTCCACAAATCGGTAATACTTCAGCAACGCACCTCCGATATTTATTGGTTGGTAGCACCATAGTTATAATCTATGGGTAGCACTCACAAAAGTCTCTAGGTGGAGATATCCCTGAATTCTCAAGATTAAAAACTATCCAGATTCATTCCAAAAAATTGTTAAGATTTAATTATATAGAGCTGCCGTTTTTATCGTCCATCTCATTTGGTCAATAATGCTCAGGGCTAATTACCTGACTCGCTAATTTCTAACCACATAGGGACTGTGTTGAATGTCTGGCAGGAGGCCTGCACCACATAAACTCCATCGCAGCAAGCGGAAACTTTAGGCTGAATCCGGCCACTTAACCGGCCATACGAAAGTTTATGAATTAGAGCTGCAGTTGTATTAATGTCGTACCGTTGCTGGGGGTCAGCCTAAGTTTCGCTGGCTTGGATTGGAGTTTTATGTGGACAGCCTCCGGCGGCATTTCAACATATCTATACTGTGGTCAGTGATTAGCGAGTCAGGATTTGCTCGGGCGTGGTTTACAAATGGGATGTAGATAAAAACGTAGCTCTATTCTCTAAATAATAAATATAGCTAATTTTGTGAATTACATCCCCCCGTGGTTAGGGATTAGCGAGTCAAGAATATCTCGAGCGTGGTTTACAAATGGGACGGAGATAAAAAACGCAGCTCTAAGTAATAAATATCACGATTTTTTGGGTGAATCTCGAGCATTTGGGGGTGTCTCCATCCAGTCTCACCCTCCAGTCCACCCCACTACCTAAACATAGTCTAAATCCCACGAGTACTTATGAACTAGACCCTTCTCTGTATAGTATTTTATTCTAATCGTAATTTTGAAGGCGGCAAGTGACACTTGCAGTAAGCGACCTCCCCCGGTGAGCTTTTATTCCAAATGTCCTAGCATCCACCCTTCCTTGCTTGAAAATGGCTGTCGAAGCCCTAGTTTCTACTTGCTTTTCATTACGAGTTTAGATGCTGATGATCCTACTACGAATTTTCCCTAGCTGAATTAAAACATTCCCTTTAAATATCCAGAATGCTGACCCATTCACAAATTTGAATAACTTCAATACATTTCCTCTTAGCCTTCTATATCTAAGTGAACCAACATACCGAAATTTCTTTAAATCTTTCTTCCTACGGCATACTATAAAGACAATTTACAATTTTTGTTGCCCTTTTCTGAACTCTTTCTAACAACCCAAGCAATCTTTTCAATATGTTGGAGACCAGGCTTGCACGCATACTCTAGATGTTGGTCAAACATATGCACAATAACAGTTTGTTATTACCGCAGTTTACGCTTTTGTAGTATTATTTCTGTTATAGCCCCAGCATTCTAGGAGCGCTCTTTTTTCTCCTAGTTCTATCGACGTGATTCCGACGATGATAGTCCTGGCTGCTGTTTACCACGGACTGCCTAAATTCTATTTCCTTTTCAATCTGCTCTAGTTTTTGCCACCCATTTCATACTCGTGTTTTACTGCTAACTCGTCGCAGCGTGCATGAATCTTACATTTACTACAATTTGATATTTCATCTGCCATGCTTCAGACCACTCAACTAGCTTGTCCAGGTCTGCATTGAAAAATCCTGATCATGTCTTCCTCTATAATGCCTAACAACTTTGAGATCATCTGGCAAATTCAATACTTGTTGCTGTCTAAACTCTTCTCAATTGTATTCACATATATTATAACAGGCAGCGGGCCCAGGACTGAGCCTGTGAACTCCACCGAGAACCTCCCTTCATGTGATTTTTGCACTGTCATTTAATATGAACCTTTGCTGGCGTCCTGATAGCCATGACTCTATCCAATCAAGAATCTTGCCCCCGATTCCATGAATTTTAAGCTGCATCCCCTAGTCTTTATGGGGGACTTTGTCAAAAGCTTTACTGAAATCAAGAAAAGATACATCTAGCTGATTTCCCTGATCAAAGCTCTCTGTTACAAACATCCAAGAAAGTCCAGAAGATTAGTCAAAAAGAACGGCCCTTCCTAAAGCATGCGGGAAGGGCCGTTCTATACTACTGAGGACCTCGGGGCCGTCGCCCTTCCCCCCCGTGCGTACTAATTTTAAAGCCTTTATTAGATACTACTGAAAGATATTTCAAGCTTCAGTGTCCAGGCGCTCGACGCTTATGTATAACGGTAGGTATATGCCTAAAAGCTGACGCTGAGAAAGCTAAGGATGTGACAGATGGTGGTCTCCACGTTAAATCGACCGAGGCGAGACACCCTCAAGTCACCAATTTTTGCCAAAATTGGTATATGGGGGTACTCTCGGACACTGAAACAATCTGTAAAAGTTATACCGCGATCTAAACAGCAGTTACGGAGATATCGCCTCAGGCATTTTTGCGAGGTCATGCTGCCCAATATTTGTGAGCCTATATCACCATTAATTTATGACGCAATATATTATTTTATATATCCCTAAAACGCATAAAAACCGTTCTACAACAAGTTATTGTCAGTTTAATATTTTTCGAAAAATTTAAAATTGGTATATTTTTGTAATTTTATAGCATTTTTTGGTACCTTTAGCTATTTGAAATTCCACATTTTGACCATGTTATTTGTATGGGCAACCAGTTTTCTTTTAAACAAAGACATACAATTTGTGGCTTTTGGTCCTGAATACGTCAAATTGTGGTAAACATATTACATACCGCTTTTTCGTGAAAATACGTTATTCACCAACAACTTTTGACTGAATAAAGACAGAGGGATACAAGTAACGCAATTTTGTTGCTATCGTTAAGGCGCGTTTAATTACATGCAATATGATCTCTTTCTGACATTTGGTGATCTTGACCTGAGGCAGTGGGATAACAGTGGGATGGTCGAATACCAGTCAACCATAGGGTAACAATAATATGCGGGTGCTGACGACTAAAGCTGGTGGTAGGTTTACTTTTAACTTTTATAGGGACTACCTAATCATGGTCGCTGAGTCGATCTGTGAAGGTTTCCACTTCGTAGTAACAGCGGCCGCGGATATGTAACCCGAGGCACTTTTCATAGGGTGTGTTGTAGGTTAATCTTTGAGAATGATTAGCTCCGGTACTTCAAAGCCTAACATGGGTTTTTAGCACATCGTTATAATTGCAAAGAGCTGTTCTCTATCATTGCATGGCGATTTATCGGATTGCAAATATTTTCTTTTTAATTTGACCTCGTAATACCTATAGGTCAACTTTGGCGTCATGTGACCCGTAGGTATTTAATAATGGCGTTTTTCACCTTACGGATGCTAAGTCTGTAAATATTGTTTTTGTAACTGAAGTAGTACTTATATCTCCAGAAGTTGACATAGCAATGAGCAGTGAGCACTGAAGCACTTAGCCGCCATGGTACATTCGTTAAACAATTATAATCCCTATTTTAAAATCAAGGCATTAAAGGGACGGGCGTGACTGACTGCTGCGCTGCCCAGTACATTTTTGCTTAGTTTTGTAAGCTCTTGCTGTCATTGCGAATATTTTTAGCTTGAGTGTGAGCGACACTTCTCGGAACGTCTCACAGCAAGAACGCATCTGGCGGTGTCAGTAGCACAATGAAAAGAGAAACAGCTTTGGAGAACTTGAGACGACCTTCACCTGACCATTACCAGAGTCTGAATGCTGATGGCTTATTCACTTCTGATTTGTAACCGAAGAGAACGTTTCAAAAGCGACTGGATCTCTGAAAAAGCGGTTCGACCAGGCATTCGCTGTGAATGGCTCACAAAAGCTCACGCCCGTTGCCATACCATTACCTATAACAAATTATCATCAAGTGCAGCAGGAGTCTATGTTCGCGTCTGGAGGGATGAATATTGGTGTGGATATTGGGTGATTAAGCGGGAGTAAATTGAGGCATGCAGGTGCACTATCTGTGAAAGGATGTTTCACCGGAATTGAATGTTGATATACGTTGCTAGGTTTCAGGGACTCGTCTAAGGAAATTTGACTGGCAAGCTGACGTGAACCTCAATGCCAACATACAATTAACCCGGCATTGACCGTGGTCTCAGCCGAACGTCATTGACCGGGGATTATTTTTGTCCCCTCGTTATCTCCGGAACCAATGATCGCAGCGAGACGCGCAAGGTGGCATTCAAAAGCTTTTATGAATAGGCATTGGTGTGTATATTGGGTGATTAAGCGGAAGTAAATGGAGGCATGCAGGTGCGCTATGTGTGAAGGGATGTTTCACCGGAATTGATAATGAGTTACGTTGCTAGGTTTTAGGGACCTAGCAACGTAACTAAGGAAACTTGACTGGCAGGCTGACGTGAACCTCAATGCCAACATACAAATAACTCGGCATTGAACAGGGTCTCAGCCGAACGTCATTGACCGGGGATTTTTTTTGCCCCGCATTACCTCCGGATCCAATGATCGTAGCGAGACGCGCAAGGCGGCATTACAAAGCTTTTAATGAAGAAAATATAACAAACTATACATTTTGTAATTGATGCCATATGTCAAGTTAAGGTCAGGTCAAAGGTTAACACGTACTAGCCGGGGTGATTCACCTCCCCACCCCTCCGGTTTTTCATAAATAGCGGGAAAACGGCAGCGCACAGCGACATCAAATTTAGTGCAGCTATTTGGAAATCATTTGCCCACACTTTGTTAATACTTTTACCTCAGGGCACCTCAGGTCAGGTCACGCAGGTCATGTCTAAATGACCCTACCTTTTCAAATGTTGTGATGTGCTAAAGTCACAGTCTTTGTCTGAGAGATGTGAAACTTACAGGATTTCATAGAATCACAAGTACATACCTACAATTGGTATATGTTGGATTTTTCTGTATCAGCGCCCTAAGGTCAGGTACATTTTCTGACCTCCCAATTATAAGTGAAAGGGAAAATATACAAATGCTTCCTATTCAGAGAACATGCATTTGTTCAGGAAAATTATTTTAAAATCATGTTTATTTTGACTCATTCTTGATGAACCAGGTCAAATTGTTGCTCAATGACTTCTGCAAGGTTATCTGAGGACGGTAATCTGAGGTCATCAATATGTTTTGCTAATAACTCTTGATATATTAAAGATAAAGACGAGCGGATGACACCACTGTGCTTTTCTTGCCGTGCTGCGTCGTCGCATATGTAATATGACTTAACTGGGTCACCAAATGATCTTGACCTGGGGTCAAATTTGTTAATTACCTAACCAGTTCACCATTGATGTTTAAAGTGCCTTGACAAGACAAACACGATGTCGTCAAAATTATTTATCTTTCTTTATAAGGTAAAATGTTATTTGCGAAAAACAGCTTTGCCAAAAATAATCTTTTTGACATTTGATGACCTCTGAAGTGTAAACTATTGGCCATAACTAAAATATGAGTACACGCAGGCGATTTAACCCTCGCCTTACCCTTTCTCACTTTCGCCGCACGGGGGGGGGGGCTGACAGGCCCCCTGTTAATTCCCAAACCAAGCAAGATAGAGCAACGCCTTAAAAACCAGCATGTTGCCTGTCATGTAAGAAATCTAATGGTATGTATTTTTTAGATTTCAGATTAACGGGTGACCTACTAGGTCAAGTGAATGACCTAAATCGACCACGTCTAAATATAGTGTTGTTGCTCTGTCCGTCGTAATTATTAAAGTTATGAATATACAACGATTTGGTTATCGTCAAAATGCTGGTCGTTGAATTAGCTATCTGAATATTCTGAACATACATCGATTTTTAGGTCTGGATTAGTTAATGAACTCCTAGGAACGAAAGTCGTCACCAGAGATGAAAATTGCTATGGGCGATTAACATTAGCAGCCTCGACTGATCACGTCCGGAAAAACGGTCAGAAGACCTCAAAATTATAAAGTGCTGAATGTAAATAAGAATACATGTTCCCAAACCAGTTTTTGCTTCTGAACAAAAAAAGGAATTGATTTGTTTGCATCTGGTCAAAAACAAGTTTAAAAATTACGTCATAAGTTTCTTACACTTAGGAAGTCATCACTCAGTCAAAAATAGAGATATTGCTTTGAAATTTGGCTTAGGGTCCAGACTAATTTTTCACATATATTCTGTTTTAAGTTATCTTTGACAATTTTTATTTGTTGGGGATTTTCCCCTAAAATCAGTTTTTTGACCTTTTGGGGGTAAAAAAAAAATTGAAACTGACATTTGAAAGAGAATAACATTTTACGTCTTTCATATTTCCGTTTTTAATTTGCTGCAAAACTCTATTTTCTATGATTTTTCCAATATTTGACGTTTTTTTACGAACATGACGTCATCAAAACGTCATTATCTCCAAAAATAATTGACCAATGTCGATGAAAATATTACAGGATACGTAAAATTCTTGTAAATTCAGCTAAGGAAAGTTTCAGAAAGATGTGCGTCATGTACACAAAGTTATTCAAGAAAAACCTCAGTAAGAGGTTTTTCTTTAAATAACTTACGGGGGGGCTACGGGGAGGGGGGGGGGCTGTCAGCTTTTCTGTTAAGTTGTTAAGGCGAGGGTTAATTTATCAAGAGTTACCGTTTGTTTGCTGCTGTTGCTGCTGCTGTTACCGTTGCTGCTGTTACCGTTTGTTCCTAGCGATCATAGCTCCTGATATATTAGAGGGTTTCTGGAGCAAAGTCCTGAAAACCGGAAAATCTGACTTTTTATGATCTCTGGTGAATTCAATATTGACCTGATAAAAAATGACTGAAATAGCTTCAAAATGTTTTTGACGAGTTTTCGAAGTGTGCGTGTGTTTTTTTTTACGTCCCATAGGAGCCGAGCTCGAGAAGATGTCGAAACGCCTTCCTCTGCCACGGTGAAGGTAGCGCCGAGCACCGGCACGGGTCGAGTTTTTAAGTGTTTGGAGTGATCTGTTAGTAACTAAGAGGGTGCTTTTGGATCTGATGGGGTGCTTTTGGCAGTGAGGGGTGCACATTTGTGCTAGGGGGTGCTCGAACACCCCGAAAACCCTCAATTGTCCACTTATGCTCAGCGACAATACAAATGTGCGTGTGTCACTCATAGGTACTGTTTACACGCGCTCTAGGAAGGGGGGTCGAACTCCGCCCACCTCTAAGGTTTTTCTGAAGATAGCGAGAGAAAAATCTGCGCGCCGCTGTTCGTACCACAGCCAAAGATTTGGGTCGATCGGTTTCGAACTTGCAGGTTTGCATAAGGTCATAAGTACCTACAATTTGTCTATCTCGGATTTGTTTACATCGGTGCTTTGAGGTCGGGTCAGTTTCGTCACCAACACTGAGGTCACTAACACATTTTGTGTCAATAACTCTCGACAGAATGAAGATAAATAAATACAAGCAGTACTAATGTGTTTGTCTCGTCGAGACACGTCTCCCAATTTGCAGTATGACCTACTTGGATCACTATTTGACCTTGACCTGAGGTCAAATTTATCAGTTGACCTAGCCTGGTCTACATGAATATGATTCGAAGTGCCTTGACGAGACAAACATGATGGTGTTAAACGTTTTTCATCTTCTTAGGTAAAAAGTAATTTGCGAAAAATTGTCTTGCCAAACAATGACTTTATTTGACTTTTGTGAACTCTGAAGCCCAAAGTATTGACCTGAGCTCAAATTTGAGGACACGTGGGTGATAACAAGTTTTCACGAAAGTTCGATTTTTTCGTTTGTTCCTAGTTGCCATAGCTCCTAAGATTTGTGAGGGATTCTGGAGTTAAGTCCTAAATCTTGGAAATCGGACCTTTGATAACCTCTTGTGACCTCAATATTGACCTGATCTAAGAAAAGACAGATACGCTTTCGATAGAGCTTATCTCAAGCTATCTAACGCCGATATCTGCTTGTCGTTATGTTGCGTGGTTTTCGATATCATACGGGGAGGGCCGAGGGGAGCGAAATCCGCCCCGTACAGGGCGTGTAATTATGAGAAGCCCTCCAGGGTGCGTTTTAAGAAAGAATGTACTGTTTTCCATATATTTGACAACTACTGTTATATTAAAATCATCACCACATGACAAATGTTGGCATCAGCTGGAACAGGTATATGGGTGCAACCTTATGCTTTAGCAGCAGTTTCGAATTGGCCCCCAGTGGAAATTCCGTAAGCCGAGGCCCTGATCATAGTATCAGCTTATAAATCTCGTAGATTCACCGGGATCGGGACATCAGATACAAAATAATTTTCAAGGGAATTATTGGAATCACACGGGTAAGAATAGGATATTTAGTGTCGAGTGGCAAACCTCTGGATGTGGTCAGTGGTCACTGGTCAACCTACCACCATTTGTTCCCGACCACAACATCTCCTCGGATCTATATCGATCTTAGGGGGTCCCGAATCGGAGATGGGGGGGGGGGGCAAGTTGTCCCGCTTGCCCCTCGTGGCGACGCCACTGTTGCCATCACCGGGCCCTGCCTCGATCGGGGCTAACCAAGACCGAGCCCCTACCAGAAACGGGCCCGTATCAATAATATCCAAGGACCGGGCCCTCTTGTGACCGTACCCTCGTTCTGACCGGGCCCCATATCACGTCTCTGCCAGCACCAGGCGGGCCCCTATCGGGCCCCTACCAAGAACGGGCCCATATCAGGAAAGGGCTCGTATCAAAGAACTTGCAAGGAGCGGGCCCTGTTGTGTTCAGGTCCTCGTCCTGCCTGGGCCCCCATATCACGCCTTTGCCAGCACTGGCTGCCTCGATCAGGCCTGACCACGATCGGGACCTGTCGGGTCCTTTTGATGCGTGCCTCTCACAAATTTTGAAGGCGGGTCAGCTAACCTTTTGACCTCCCCCCGCTGCGTGCACCACTGTCAACTTGCCTCGGGATACTCGGGATACTCGGATACCGCTACTTGCCATCAGTTGTACTTTTGGTTCCAAAATAAGCGCCCCGCTAGGATGACCGGCACAGCAGTTAAAGGGAATATACAGTCTTGGAAAAGTATGTGGAATGATGGAGATTAGTGCCTCTCATCTGGACACTAACCCCATCATTCCATATACTTTTCCCAAGGCGGCATATTCCCTTTAACTGCTGTGTCGGCCAACCCAGCGGGACGCTTATTTGGGAACCAATAGTACTTAGAGGCAGGGGCGTCGCCACCGGGGAGGATCTCTCCGGCCAGAGCCCCCCCCCAGATTCGCAGGATTTAAACATTAATCCAATGGGGCTGGCACCCAAAGCCACGGCTTCCCCCTCCACACTCATTTTTTTTGTGGCGACGCCACTGCTTATAGAGACGTGACTTGTTGACTAAGTAAGCGTACTTTCCGCTTCTAAAAATGCTAAGCGACATATACATGCTGATGCACATTACTGCTAAGTTGCAATGGCTTGGCTGTTGATCAACCGAAGTCCACACAGGCACGTATATGTATTTCGTTCAGGGGGAGGGGTGCTCGAAAGAGCCCCTTACCAAGCGTTAAAAGGGCCCCCTTTCCGGGCGTTAAAAGGGCCAAACAAAACGGATGAAAAGACACGTTACATGGATGGAGAATGCAATGTGGCAAGTATGGCATGGACCTTACAATTTTTTTCAGCAGGAGTTAGCAAACTTAGCGTGTGCCATTTCAACTTTTAAACCAGCGACACCAGTTTGGAATCGGCTATATCAATTAGGAATATTTTGTTAGGCCCAACCCCAAGCCCTGGAAACTTACGGAATTGCGCCGCGGAGCGGCGCGATTTCTTAATCTTATGTCCTGTATATGCATATTTCCCTTTATGACCTCCTTTTTTTGTGTGTGTTTTAGAGCATGGTAAAAAGTGATAAAGCGAACTATTTTGCCCAATTATTTATAAAGGAAGGTAACAACATCCAAATACATAAATGCGCCGGAAAATGGTGCGAATTTATATTTTTGCTTTAACTTGTATACAAATTAATGTGTATTGCAATTACACCGCGAAGCGTCGCGAAAATGTTGCATTTTATTCCCTTGATAACTGTATTCTTGAGCTGTTGAAGGTGCTTGCGATATGTAGATACTGTATGAGGTGATTGAAAATTATGAAAAATGAAGGTAGTAACATGTGCGCAAAGTTTAGGTGACATAAGATAGGTACCCTGTCCCCCAACTTCGAAATGGGGGGGGGGGGCATTCCCCCGTCCTGAGCCCATGCATAGGTATAGGTACCAGACAAATGTGCAGATCCCAAAACGGATCAAGTGAAGAAGCTTGATCCCAGATCTACTGAGATCATAGGATCAGATTATGCATATCGAGGATTTACCTAGATCGGGACTGCAAAGAGTAAACAAGCTGCAAGGGGTTTGTTGGAATCCCAGCGGTAAAAATCGGAGATTTGATTTAGTGCCGAGGCAAACCTCTGGACGTAGTCAACATACCCCATTTTTTCCGTCCTCAAAATCTCCTCGGATCTGTATCGATCTAAGGGAGTCACCAATCGGAGGTTGGGGGGGGGGGAGGCAAGTTGCCCCGCTTTCCCCCGTGGCGACGCCACTGAACC
Source organism: Semibalanus balanoides (assembly GCA_014673585.1). Taxonomy (NCBI): domain Eukaryota; kingdom Metazoa; phylum Arthropoda; class Thecostraca; order Balanomorpha; family Balanidae; genus Semibalanus; species Semibalanus balanoides. The sequence continues at coordinate 11,939 of VOPJ01013914.1, forward strand.
GACTTGGGTCACCACTTAACCTTGACCTGAGGTCAAATTTCTAAGTTGACCTAAATTGGTCAACATGAATATTAATGGAAGCGCTTTGCCGCGGAAAACACGATAACGTCAACATTATTGTCTTATCTTCATTACGTAAAAGTTATTTACGAAAAATAGTTTTGCCCCCCAAAAACGCTTTGGCTTTTGATAGCTGCTGGAGTCTGAACCCGTGCTTGACCGGGGGGGGGGGGAGGGGAAATATTGCCTCCTGACGAGTTTTCGCGATAGCTCAAAATACAATAGCTCTATCAATCTGAGCTATTGTATTTGGCTCCTCACAATGGCTGGCTCTATCGCTGGCTCATCACACTGGCTGGCTCTATCGCTGGCTCATCACACTGGCTGGCCTATCCGCTGGCTCATCACAACTGGTGGCTCTATCGCTGGCTGGCTCTATGCTGGCTCATCACGAATGGCTGGCTCTATCGGTGCTCATCACAGACTGGCTGGCTCTATAGCGGCTCATCACATGGCTGGCCTCTACGCTGGGCTCATCAAACTGGGCTGGCTCTATCGCTGGCTGGCTGCTATCGCTGGTCCATCAACACTGGCTGGCTCTTATCGCTGGCTGGCTGCTATCGCTGGCTCATCCACAATGGCTGGCTCTATCGCTGGCTCATCACACGGCTGGCTCTATCCGCTGGGCTACAGTCACCTGGTGGCTCTATCGCTGCTCATGCACACTGGCTGGGCTCTACGGCTGCTGGCTCTATCTCTGCTCATGCGACCTGGCTTGGCTCTATCTCTGGCTCATTCACAATGGCTGGCTCCCCTAAAATGATCGTGGCTCATCACAGCTGGCTGGCTTCTAATCGCTGGCTCATCACACTGGCTGCTCTATCGCTGGCTCATCACATCTGGCTGGCTCATACACTGGCTGGCTCTATCTCTGGCTCATCACACTGGCTGGCTCTATCGCTGGCTCATCACACCTGGCTGGCTCTATCTCTGGCTCATCAACTGGCTGGCCTCTATCGCTGGGGTCAATCACACTGGCCTGGCTCTAATGCTGGCTCATCACACTGGCTGGCTCTATCGCTGGCTCATCACCTGTGCTGGGCTCTATCGCTGGCTCATCACAGACTGGCTGGCTCTATCGCTGGCTCATCACACTGGCTTGGCTCTTCGTCTGGCTGGCTTCTATCCGCTGGCTCTCAAACCACTAGCCGGGCTCTATCGCTGGTCATCACAATCTGGCTGGCTCTATCGGCTGCTTATCGCTGGCTGGCTCTACGCTGGCTCATCACACTGGGCTGGCTCTATCGCTGGCTCTATGCTGGCTGGCTCTATCTCTGGCTCATCAACACTGGCTGGCCTCTATCGCTGGCCTCATCACACTCGGCTGGCTCTATCGCTGGCTATCACACTGCTGGCTCTAATCGCTGGCTCATCACATCGGCTGGCTCATCACCTGGCTGCTCTATCGCTGGCTCTAATCCTGGCTGGTCTCTATCGCTGGCTCATCACACTGGCTGGCTCTATCGCTGGCTCATCAACAATGGCTGGCTCTATCGCTGGCTCATCACATGGCTGGCTCTAAATCTCTGGCTCATTCACAACTGGCTTGGCCTAATCGCTGGCTCATCAACTGGGCTGCTCTATCGCTGGCTCATCAACTGGCTGGCTCTATCGTGGCTCATCACAATGGCTGCTCATCGCTCTGGCTGCATCACACTGGCTGGCTCTATCGGCTGGCTCATCACACTGGCTGGCTCTATCGCTGGCCCTGATCACACTGGCTGGCTCTATCGCTGCTGCTCTATCGCTGGCTGGCTCTATCTGCTGGCTGGCTCTATCGCTGCTCATCCACTGGCTGCTCATCTCTGGCTATCACACTGCTGGCTCTATCTCTGGCTCATCCACAATGGTGGCTCATCGCTGGCTGGCTCTATCTCTGGCTCATCACACTGGCTGGCTCTATCGCTGGATCTATCGCTGGCTTGTCTCTATCGCTGGCTCATCAACTGGCTGTCTACGCTTGGGCTTCTAATCGCTGGCTGGCTCTATCGGCTGGCTCATTCACACGGCTGCTCTATGCTGGCTCATACACTGGCTGGCTCTATCTTGGTCATCAACATTGGCTGGCTCTATTGCTGGCTGGCTGCTATCTCTGTGCTTCGATCAATCATGGCTGGCTCTATCGCTGGCTTCTATCGCTGGCTGGCTCTATCGCTGGGCTCAATCACACTGGCTGGCTCTATCTGTGGCTCACACACTGGCGGCTTCTATCGCTGGCTCAATCACCTGGGCTGGCTTCTATCGCTGGCTCGTCACACTGGCTGGCTCTAGTCGCATGGCCATCACACATCTGGCTGGCTCTATCGCTTGGCTCATCTCAGCTGGCTGGCCTCTAATGCTGCTCTATCGCTGGCTGGCTCAACTATCGCTGGCTCATCCACATACTGGCTGGCTCTATCGCTGGCTCATCCACTGGCTGGCTTATCGCTGGCTCATTGCACACTGGTGGCTCTATTCGCGGCTCATACGACTGGCTGGCTCTACTCGCGCTGGCTGGCTCTATCCTGGCTCATCACACTGGCTGGCTCTATCGCTGGCTAATCACACTGGCTTGGCTCTATCTCTGGCTCATCACACTGGCTGGCTCTATATCGCTGGCGTCATCACACATCTGGTGGCTCTATCGCTCGGCTCATCACACTGCTGGCTCTATCTCTGGCTCCATCCACACTGGCTTGGCTCAATCGCTGGCTCATCAACACTGGGGCTGGCTCTATCGCCTGGCTCCTCACACTGGCTGGCTCTATCTGCTGGCTGGCTCTATTCGCTGGCTCATCAACACTGGTCTGGCTCTATCGCTGGCTCATTCACACTGGCTGTGCTTATCTCTGGCTTCATCACACTGGCTGGTCTATCGCTGTGGCTCTATCGCTGGCTCATTCACACGGTGGCTCTATCCGCTGGTGGTCATCAACTGGTGTCTGCTCTATCGGCTGGCTCTTCATCACACTGGCTGGAATCTTCGCTGGCTCATCACAGCTGGCTGCTCTATCGCTGGCTATCAACACTGCTGGCTTCTATCGCTGGCTCATCACCTGGCTTGGCTCTATCTGCTGGTCATCACACTGGCTGGCTCTAGTCGCGCTCATCACAACTGGCTGGCTCTATCGCTGGCTCATCACAACGGCTTGGCTCTATGCTGGCTCATACATCACTGGCTGGCTCTATCGCTGGCTCAATTTCCACTGGCGGCTCTATCGCTGGCTCAATCACACTGGCTGGCTCTATTCGCTGGCTCATCACAATGGCTGGCCTCTATCGCCTGGCTCATCACCTGCGTGGCTCTATCTCTGGCTTCTCAAAATCTGTGGCTGGCTCTATTCGTGGCTCATCACATACTGGCTGGCTTAATCGCTGGCTTGGCTCATCACACGGTCTGGCTCTCATCTCTGGCTCATCACAGATGGCTGTCTATCGCTGCCTCATCACAATGGCTGGCCTAATCGCTGTGCTGGCTCTATCTCTGGCTCATCACAGCTGGCTGGCCTCTATCGCTGGCTGGCTCTATTCGCTTGCTCATCACTAATCTTGGCTGGCTCTATCTCTGGCTCACACACGTGGCTGGCTCTTCGCTGGGCTCATCACACTGGCTGGCTTATCTTTGGCTCATCAAACTGGCTGGCTCAATCGTGGCTTGGCTCTAATCGCGTGGCTCATCACACTGGCTGGCTCTATCGCTGGTCATGCACACTGGCTGGCTCTATCGCTGGTCATCACAACGGTGGCTGCTCTATGCTGGCTCATCACACTGGCTGGCTCTATCGCTGGCCTCATACAATGGCTGGCTCTATCTCTCTGGCTCATCACAGCTGGCTGGCCTCTATGCTGGCTCTATCGCTGGCGTCATCATAATTGGCTGGCTCTATTCGCTGGCTCATCACAATGGTGGCTCTATCGCTGGCTCATCAACATGGCTGGCTCTATCGCTGGCTCATCACAATGGCTGTCTATGCTGGCTCATCACAATGCGCTGGCTCTATCGGCTGGCTGCATCAACAATGGCTGGCTCTATGCTGGCTGGCATCTGCTGGCTCATCACAATTGGCTGGCTCATCGCTCTGGCTGGCTCTATCGGCTCTATGTAGCCAGCTCCCAGTGACTCTGTGACGCCACTGGGCATAATCTTCGCAATGAACAATGGTCCCCAGTGTCAAAAGTGTGATATTTGTCATGGCTCGGGGCTTAAAAGAACGCCACAACTGATGTGGTTATACGACGCCGGTCGCCCACAGCCGGGGACTGCGCATACCGCATATAGCTGGAATTACTGCGAGAAACTGGTGGACGCTAAACAACCCGGGACAAGCTGGTAAGACACTCTGGCATCCAGTATTGATCAGGTTAACGAAGTTACAAACATAAAAAAGAACAAAATTTCGCTGTTTATTTCACACAATAAACATGAGGAAAACATCACATAGTTGACCGTTCCTATCACAGAAATCATATTGTCTTACATTTTGCCATGCACTTTCTTAGCTATGCAAATACCAAACTCAGCTCCAAAATACACCCAAACACATTTTAAAAGCTTTTTCTTAGATAAATTGAAACGGCAGCAAAATTCAGCCAAGAATAAGTGCGAAAGACGGCAGCAGCCAATGCGTATTGCTCTTACAGAGACGTCGAGCAATGCATGAGACTCGCGCCTTCATTGGTTGTGAGCTAGTTAACAGAGTCACTGGGAGCTGGCCAGAGCAAGCACTGAGAAATTGACCTCAGACGGGTCACGTTGCATGAACGACTTGATCACCTTGGCGGCATCTGCCAGAAGACTGTCCGGCGAACTCGGGCCGTGGTTCACCGGAGCCGGACGCCTGCCATCTGTCGGTAGGGAAAAGAAGCTTAGCTTTTATATCCACCGCAAGGCCTTTCCGCGAGGGCTTTCGAGTTCACGTAGGTACAGTAATTATCTGATATAAAACTACTCTAATACAGTATCCGTTTATACATAGATCTCACTTGAATTGCAAGTGCTAAAGCAAGGGAAACTATATGTGATTGTAATAGTTATGTAGTTGGACGGAAATTTCTCCGCTATAAAAACCGTTGCAATATTATCGATTACATATAGAATATATATATATAATATCTATATATATATATATAATATAAATATATTTATATATATATATATTATATAATATATAAGCCATTCTTTTTCGGGCAGCCCTTCATCAAAATATCCAATACATTAAGTATGATATGCACTGGGCATTCAGGCCATACAATCAATTGCTGCTCATGCTAGAGCATACAACAAAATACAAAATGCGAAGAAGCATGCATATTCAAATCGATGTCTCGAAAGCCTTCACACACAGCTGGTCGTGAACAAGCCTACTGGCGACAGAATACGAACCAAGCCGTTACTGCAGAGTAACTCACCGAGCTCATACAGGTTGCCGTCCTCCTGAACGAAGGCGATGAAGTGCGTGTCGAGCTTGTCGTCTCGGGAGGGCGCCTCGGTCTGCCCCTCGTGGCCGGCCGCCTCGTGCGCCGCCTCCAGCTGCTGGAACTGCTCCAGTGAGAGGGCGCGCTCCTCCGGCGTCTGGCCGGCCGTCCGACTGAAGAACTCGGCCAGCGGCCCGCTGCCCAGCTGCAGACTGAGAGCACAAACAGTCACGGGTAGTCAGAGTCGGTTAGTCGCCAGCAATATCGCAACTAGATATGCATAACCGCTGGGTCTACACATATCGTCGATTGACGTTCAGCTATACGTCACAGGCCCACCGAGAGATGTGGCAGTCAACTTATCCGATCACTGGAAAACAACCTGTCTGCTGTCTCTAACTGGTATAGCAAAAACGGTCTTAAAATAAACGCGCAAAAACACAGTTCATCGTGCTTGGTACTCGTGAGATGACTCGGCGCATTCCTCCGATCAGTGTTACCTTCTTCGGCTCGACCATCACCTGCTCGGGCACGGTCAAAAACCTTGGTGTGTGATTTGATCGTGGCATGACGTTCGTCATGCACACAAACGACGTGATACGGCGGTGTACTGGCACTCTGTGTGGGCTGAGCCACAGCAGACACAGTCTCCCCCAGTCGGTGATGGCTACACTGGTACAAGGCTTGGTGTTTTCTGTTATCCGCTACTGTCTGTCCGTGTATGGCGCTAGCAATGTCACACAGCGTAAACGGCTTCAAAAGTTAGCTAGGTTCGCCGCGCGGGTGGTCTCTGGCCGAAGGAAGTATGACCATGTGAGCGACGCAATTGACGAGCGCGGCTGACTTATGCCATCGCCTCGTGTTGATGATAACAATGTTAGCTACCTCTGAGACGACAGACCTCGCTGCCAGTTTGACCATCAGGCAGTGTACACAGAGAGACACCCGAACTAGTGATATGCTGGTGACCCCGACCATCAGGTCAGAGTCTGGGAGGCGCCGCTTTTGGTGGCTCAGCGGTCTGTGAATTGAATGAAGTTGAAGCAGCCACTGCGTGTGAGTCACGATCGTGCTTGTTCCCGTTTTTTTTTTTTTTTTTGCCTTATTGGACTTTTTTGATATACTCCGCCTCGGCTAGATCTAGACGAGGGGCGTGAGCGAAGCGCTGAGCCTGCAAGCACGGAGGCTAGTGGAGCGCTAGGTGGATTGCGGTGTGGTGCGTGTTGCGTGCGTAGGCGTGCGACGTCGTCGTGCGTGTCGTTGCGTGGGGTGCGTTACGTGCGCTCTGGCCTGCCCTGTGCGGTGGCGTGCGTGCGCGTGCGTGCGTGCTGTAGCGCTGCGTGCCAGTGGCGTGCCGATGCTGGGTGCGTGCGTGCGTGCGTGCGTGTGTGTGGTGTTGTGTGTGTGTGTTGTGTGTGTGTGCGTGTGTGTGTGTGTGTGTGTGTGTGTGTGTGTGTGTGTGTGTGTGTGTGTGTGTGTGTGTTGTGTGTGGTGTGTAGGTGTTGAGTGTGGTGTGTGTGTTGTGTAGGTGATTGTGTTGTTGTGTTGATAGTGATGATGTGGATGATGTGTGTGTCAGTGTGGTAGTGTGTGTGTGTGTGTGTTGTGGTGTGTGTGTGTGTTGTTGATGTGTGTGTGTGTGTGTGTTGTGTGTGTGTGGGGTGTGTGGTGTTGTGTGTGAAGGTGGCTATTGCTATGACTAGTATGTGTGTGCAATGCGTCGCACTACCCTTCAAGTCCAAGTCGCACAAATGTCCACCATAAATGTTTGGACGCAGCAGTGGAATAAGGTATTTAAGCGATATGATCTGCCGACGTGAAATATCATAATGTAATAGAAAGATTATTTAAAGACGAAAATAAAGGGCTGGTGCAGCACAATGACATATAAGACAAAGTGAAACAACAATGAAGTGAAGTTTAGCTTTTCGCAATTGCATTTTTGAAGTGAAAGTTTTTGATCTAGTACTAGATTTCGACGCACAAGTTCACGTGAAAAGAGTAATAACGCTCGTTCATACAAGTCATCTATGCTCGAATTGCATATATGAGAAAAAACAGTGCATTATCATAGATTTACAAATACTAAGATACGCATTCTGCAATCACAGACTGCGCTGAAATGCTGCACTGTTGTCCTGTTGTTGTGCGGAGGGCATTGTGGGCTATCAGGGCGAGTGGCTTTCCATCAGGCGTTAGACGCGGATCGTTCTGTCGCATGACATGTACAGCAATTTTCGGGCGAACAGCCAGACTACCTGTGTGCCTGCTGCTTAATCTTGTTGTACGCTCGGTATTCGTAGACGGCGTGTCTAAGGAGCTGCACCGTCAGAAAATAATTGTCGCACTATTTTGCTTACTCAATACTTGACATCGCTCCCGGTCTACAGCGACTAGCTGTATCAACCTAGGTTAAGCCCGCGCACTGCAGGCGGGAGGGGTGTTGATTCCGCCCCCCTTTACAGGTTTTCAGCGTAAGAGGCGCAAAAGGCGCGCGTCAGGGCCGTCCAAATTTGTTACTACATGTTATGGGCAATGCGAACTTACCCAGCACTGTTGGAAAGTTTTGCTCTAAGGCCATCCAGGTCAGGTCACAAGTCCAATTCAAATTGACTCGAACACTACAAAAATGCTTTTGCGTTTCGTGCAAAGCACAGTCTTGTTTCGAATATGTTTGCTGAACTGCAGGATTTTCAATTAAGAATAGATTTATCCTTACAATTCGGTATTATCTCGAAGTTTTTCGTACTCGGGTGACCAAGGTCCAGGTGCAATATTATCCCATGTACCTCTGCGTCATTAATTAAGTGAATGGGAAAATACAATACAAATGCTGTCCTTTCAGAAATGATTGGCTAATTGGGATAAGGCGTCAATTCTTTACAGATTCATGCTATTTTAGCTGGTCATTCTAAATGAATCAGGTGGCGAAATTATGTTGCTTCGATATTCTACAAGGTTCATCTGAGGTCATGCTGCAGGTCGCGATCTGAGCGAAGTGAATTTCGCTAATAACTTCTTGATTAGAAAAGATGAATAGAGAGATTAGTTACATCAAGAATGTTGTATTTCGTCTCGTCTGCAGCGTTGCCGCCAGTATGCAATGCGTTATGACCGCTATGACGTGGTCACCAAATGAATCTTGGACGAATGCTGAGGTCAAATTTAGAAGTTATCTGAACCATATACCAGGTCACCGACTTAATGATGTTTTGTCAGAAGCGCATCATGATGACATAGCACGAGATGGGCGTCGAAACTGTTTAGTAATATCATTTCTAGGTGATCAATGTTGATATCACGAACAGAACTGTTATTGGCTGTAAAATACAGTATTTTTGACCCATTCATGAACCTCATGAGGGAGCATTGCATAACTATGGTTGGATTTGAAGATTCGAATTTTGAGACACCTATGCATGCGATTGGATCAAATCTTCCAGTAGGCTATCTGATTATGCCTACTCTAATTGTTTGGTCCTAGCTTATAATAGTTTCCGAGATATATGCGGAGGGAGTTCTCTGGAAAAAGTGAGTTGCTAAGTGAGTCACTAAAGACCGCGGAAGAAATGCTGACCTTGTGGTTGATCCACTGTTGACCGTCAATTGCTGAGCCGTGTATACAAGAATACCATCTGAGTATAACTCTTCGATTAGAAGGCCTTGCTCTAGTGAGCTATCTAATGGCTCGTTGTTCCGGGCTTGGCTACGTGCGTAGTTTTTGAGAATCTCACGGGGAGGGGGGCGGATGATTATCACCCGCGCCTCGCTAGTTTCCGTGTTCGGCGGCGACCTCCTAGCCAGGTCAGCGGGTTAAATCAGTGTGCAATGATCTCATGCTTACTATCTCCGCAGCAATACATCAGGTACTACCAACTTGCAATGTTCAGAAGGATCTGAATTACAACAGGCGATGTCCTGAGCGAAACATGCGTCATCGGCGTTCTGCCGTAATCGTCCGTCGTGACCATAACATTGAGTAGCATTCAGATGCTTTCTCAAGATTGGTGTATCCTAAACTAACTATAAGCATTTAATATAACAAAAATCATGACACTAGTATTACCATAACGTAAAGAGACTAGGCCTGCCACCCAGGCGCTGCACATCTGGCGTTCAGGCGCGGACACAGAGTACGGCATGGTTGTTGGGTTGGTGGCCGCGCTCGTACTCGAGCCGTGTCGTGCAGTGTGTGATGCTGTTGTGGTGTTGTTGTGTTGTTGTTGATTGCTGCTGTGCTGTGCTATTGTGCTGTGTTGTGAATTGTGTTGTTAGCTGTGTTGTGTTGTGTTGTGCTGTGATTGTGCTGTGTTTGTTGTGTGCTATGTGTTATGTTGTGCTGTGCTGTGTATGTGCTGTGTTGTGTTGTGTTGTGCTGTTGCTTGTGTTGTGCTTGTTTGTTAGTGTTATGTGTGTGCTGTGCTGTCGGCTGTGTTGTTGCTGTTGTGGGCGTTGTTTGTGTTGCTATGGTTGTGCTGCGTCTTGTGCTGCAGTTGTTGTAGGGCTGTGTTGTGATGTGGTTTGTGCTGTCGTTGGTTGCTGTCGTGCTGTTATGTTGTGCTGTGCTGTGCCTGTGTGGTTGTGCTGTTGTTGTGCTGTTATTGTGCGTTTGTGGTGTATGTGCTTGATGATTGCTGCTGGTATTGTTGTCATGCAGTAGCTTGTGCTGATGTATTGTGCTGATGTTTGTGCTGTGTTTGTGGCTGAGTGTTGTGAGGCAAGGTGGTTGTTGGGCAGTGTGTGGCAGTGGTTGTGCTGTGTTGTAGCTGTGGTTGTGCTGGTTATTGTACTGGTAGCTGTTGTTTGTGCTGTGTTGTGCTGTGTTGCGCTGTGTTTGATCGCTGGTGTGTGGGCAAGATGTGTGGCCGAAATCTCACATATTTAGGGTGGGAAAATGAAGGATGTCAGAATTGCTTGTTTGATCACATATCTTGAGATGCAAGAGTTGTACAGGTCTAAACACATGACAATTATGCTATAATTGTTATGTGTTTTAGCTAGACACCCCACATTTCATGACATCTCATCTGGGAAAATTGCATAATTTTGGCATCCCTCCCCTCCCCCTCTGAATTTGGCCACACCGCAGTGTGCTGTGCTGTGTTGTGCTGTGCTGTGCTGTGCTGAGCCGTGCCGTGTTAGTACGTACCGTCTCGGTGAGCGGGTACAGCAGCAGGACGGCGGCCGCCGGCTGCGGCACCATGGCCAGCAGCTCGGGATCCAGGCCCAGCACGTCGGTGACGGCCCACTTCTGCGACAGGCCCAGGTTGTACAGGAAGCTGTTCATCACGTCCGGGTTGGATTCGAGCGGTAGCCAGCGTACCTGACTCCGCCCCTCAGATGCAGCGCCAGAGTCGGCAGGCATTCTCAACTGACTGTGGCGGGGGAATCATACATACTCAGATGCAGCACCAGAGTCGGCAGGCATTATCAACAGACTGTGGCGGCGAATCATACACACATTTCAATACGGGAAATTGTGATTTTAAGCATCTCATCATTTTAACGAGGCCAATAAGACATGTTGCATTACACTTCATTTCAATGTTATGTCAATAACACCAAGTACAAAGATTAAGGAAGCACAAGTTAGGAACTACTGTTTCTTCCTATAGTGCATAGCAATTCCGGACATCCCCATAAAATCGGACGATTTGACCTTTGAAGTCTGAGTTCTCCTGATCTGATGGAAAAAAGTCCATCAGGATCTTTTGCATTATATATGAGTTGGCAAACCTTGGCCCTCGACTCATAAGAGGACAAGTTGACCCAGCTTTGACTTGACTCTGACCCAACTCAACCTCATATTTTCTCAAGTGACTCGAGTCTCGGCTGAGTCGAGTTAGTTTTTCTTTTTTCTTTAATTGACAACAATTCAAGGGAATGTTTCACCTTAGTATTGGTTCTGAACTGAGATAGACATTATCTTTGGCCGTTATTGCAGTTAAAATTACAAAACAAATTAAAAAAACTTAACCGTTTTTAAGCAATTTAATTCATCACTTCCACAATGCGTCTAGGCTAGTGCCGCTGCTGATTGGCTGACGGCGAATTTAAGATTGTTGAACCTGGGAGAGAAACTACTTGTATTTCTCGAAACTTGACTGGATTACCTGCTGCAAGTACAATAACAAGAGTCTTGTTTGTATTCAAGTCAGTGGTGTGCTTTCCCCAACATCCGATTGGGAACCCCCCTGAGATCGATACAGAACCGGAGATTTTGGGGTTGGGAAAAATGGGGGTAAGTTGACAAGTGATTACATCCAGAGATTGGCTCCTCAACACTAAATATCTCATTTTACCCCTGGGATTCCAACAAATCCCCTGGAAATTGTTTGTTATCTGTGGTCTTGATCCCTGTGAATCTTCAATATTTATATGCTAGTCATGGTGTCCCCCATAAAAATATACCCTAAATATGAATAGCTCTACAGACTTTAGCCACTTTATTTTATGATGGCCCCTTTTATAACTATTTTATTATCAACTTCCTATTTATAAAACAAACTATAATGAGCCCCTTGGCAGACTCAAGAGGCCTCTAAACAGACTCAATGGGCCCCTAGACATGCTCGAAAGGCCCCTGCTTTTAAGGGGAGGGGGGGGGGCTGGGTGAGCTCAATGGGCCCCTGGACATGCTAGAGAGGAGAGGTCCCCTGGGTTAGCTTTGAAAGTCATTCATTGTCTCTGAGGGCCCTAGGCATGCACCAGAGTGACCCCTTGCCTGGCTTGAGGGCTCCCCTGTGGCTTTTTGAAAACCATTTACCCAATACAAATGGTATCTAGGCCAATCTCGGTGGGGCCCCTGCGACTCATAAGAGGGGGAATTGCCCCTTCCCCCCACTGGCTGCACTACTGTCTGAAACTCAGTACCTATCATTCAGTTATACTAGCAAATAATCTGGTGATATAATGCAAACTGCTATATAGTTACAGAATGACTACACCAATAGAAGTGTTGATCCTTGACTGAAAGACACATTTGGTAAAAATAAATTTAATTCAAACCATTTGAACAGATGGATTACTGAGGTCAGGATCCATGCTAAGCATGGCTTGAGGCACAGACCCTGATCTCTACTGTCTGATCAGGCAATTCCGGGCAGGTGACAGAATTTAGAAGCAAAAGTTTTACATGCCTAACATACCTGGACACTGTCCGGCCTGCTCACGGATGTCACCTAACCTTGGGTGTGACCGCTGCCACCGTCCGCAGGCTGTCCCAGTCAGGAGCAAATAGTGAGCGCCAAAGCGACTCAAACCAGGACACTACTAGGATGGGTCAGAACTCAGAAGTCCAGCGCTCTCCCACCGAGCTACAGAGCAGACACCAGTGACAGCAACAAAGACATTGACATTAGCCAGCAGATACCATCAACAGTTGACACACAATAATACAATTCAAAAAGGCCCAGCATCGGTTACGTGCAACCTCAGATGGGCCCTGTAGGCTCTTTGTTGCACTCTTGACTCTTCTTTTGTCTTTATGTCTTTTATATCTGTATACGACCACACTGGGGTACAGTGCACATTTCTCTAGAACACCAATGTGATACAATTATAGATCTCAATCTAGATCAGTAGACGGGTTCAGAAATCAGAGGAGATTGAATTTTTGGATACGGATCTGGAAATCCGTTGATTTTATGGATTCCTGTAATGTTGATATCTAGATCTGATGGCAATGGACAGCGAGGCCGATTCAGATTGAGGTCAGATGAAACAAGACATTAATTAAACTATACGGTTGACAAATTTAAACGTATTCGTTTTCATTTAAACTCACCAGTTTATCACACAGTTTCAAATCAAATAATGTCCCAACACAGGCTGCTGATTTCGCTGATTTTCTAAACGCCGCGGTAGTGTGTTTGCCACAGTGACAGTGAGAGCCGATATGTGCCGCTGGGACGCCATCGGCCGAGTTCTCTGATGACGGCGGCCATTTTGGTACCCCCAAAAGCAGTCGGCGGCCGGCCCGCAGCCCCTAGGAGGGCGGTACCCTGGCTGACATTTTACAATATATTGAGCTAACTACTAACGGCATCATTATATGATTACAATAAAAATTTCCAAATTGAATGCAGAATGATTCTAGGTTTAATTTTATTTCGTGCAAAATCAAACTGAACACATATAATCATTTTGCATCAATTTGAGAGCCTGCATCGATTTGAGAGAATCAATTCCAGAGTCTGCATTCAATTTGGAAAATTTTAGTGATTGTTAAATTTCGCTACCACAAGCAGATATCTCGATATATCGTTAAATGTCAGCCGGGGTGCCCGCCCGCCTATCCTTCAGTTTCAAACACGCGCTGCTGGCGCTGCTGGCAGGCTGCCGACTACCTTTGGGAGTACCAAAATGGCCGCCGTCATTAGACCAGTCTTCCGGCCAATGCGACTTCCATCTCTATAAGTATAGAGTTCAGTTCATGTCAGTGGTGTTGTCAGTGGTGTGAGTTCAGTGGTGTTTGCAAACGGCAAAGCGGAAAGCCGCGTCAAGTTAGCATGGATGTTATGTGTGTTAATTTCACAGCCATAACTGACAGCCAAGAACAATCTCAGAAACTACTACGGATAGTGATTTCAAACTTTCACCATTCGATGTTAAATGGTTTAAAGTGATTCTCTTGCCATTTTTTATAGAGATCCGATTCAATTTAGGCCCACTAGGGCCCAATTAAGCCCCGAAACCAGGGCCTTGCCCGAAACGATTTTACAGCCAACATCAATTTTAGAAACTGCTAAACCCAGCGACTTTAAATATTCACATTCCGGAACCCCGTGGGGCCCCCCCCTTTCTTATGATCAGAAAACTGTGATCATGCATTTTTAATTATTGACTCCAATGAAGTCTTCGCCTCTGGCGCCTTGGTTTTTGTCAGGGTTTTGTAGCCTCTGTTACGAGCGTCACCTTATAACGCATCGCATCGCAAATACAATGTTCAATCCAGAGCATTTTGATAGGTTCAATCTGTCTTATTTGTCATTCATGAGATTAGCAATCGAAGATCCGAGTGATCGATAGTTCGTTCGTTAAATATAAATCATTTTAATTAATTTCAACTATGACGTCACACCAGATTAAGTAAAAGACCGTGAAGTAGGTAGTTGACGTAATTGTCTACAGAAATAGCGCATCAGTGACTTTTGTGATTTATTGTAGTTTATGCACATTGCAGTGTTGGAGAGGTGCTTACCAAAACTGGAGAGAGCAAGTTTATATTTTTGAATTTTTGGTTTTGTATACGGCCTTGGGTTTTGCAAATTCATGCATAATCGAAAGGCCTAGGCTAGATAATCTGTTACATTGTATGAAGGTAAGCATAACCTTAGATGCTATTAATTGTATTTAATAGCTGCTGCTGATATTCATATGTATAGCTGATATCATGAAAACTGGTGTTCTTTTGATGTGTCAGAGCCAGACTTTTACCAGCTCTCATGCCAAGACTCAGCCATTGGAAGTGTAAACTACACTCTTTTAACTTCATATAAGTAAGTCAAGGTCAAATTCAATTAGGGGGTGTGTTTGGGTTTGGGGTGTGGGTGGTTTTGTTGGGGGTGGGGTAGTGGTGGGGGGTTTGGGAGTTGTTTGTGGGTGTGGGTGGTGTGTGGTGTGTGTGTGGTGGTTGTGGGGGGGTGTTGGGGTGGGAGGTGGGTTGTGGGGTGGTGGTTGGGTGGTTTTTGAGTGGGGTTTGGTGTGGGGTGTGGGGTGGGGGTAGGTTGTGTTAGTTTTGTGGGTTGTTGTGGGGTTGTGTTGGGGGTTTTTGGTGGTGGTGTGGGGGGGTAGGTGTGGGTGTTTTGGTTGGGTTGGTGGGTAGGGGGTTGTGTGGTTGTGGTGGGTGTGGTGGTGTGTTGGGTGGTTAGGTGTGGGTGTTGGTGGGGGGTTGGGGTTGGGTGTGGGTTGTGGTTCAAAATTAAAACAAGCACTATTCAATAACAATCCATTATTTTTTAACTTTGGGTGTTTTACTTGTAAGGAGGCCATTCAGATACTATACATTCATATTAAATATAATGCCTTACATACAACAAGTGCTTAAACATATTAAAATAAGGCACATTCAAATTAAATGTGGCTCATTTTAATTTGAACTTGACAACTGACGTATTTTATTTTGAAGTTAAAAAGGTGTAGAGGCTAACACACTAAACCACCAACAGGTTAAACAACTGTGATTTTGGACAGACCATGTGACAGAAAGGTGGCTTGATAGAAACTTTTAAGATTTAAGACTGGCAAAACAAAACTAGAAACCAACTCAGTTCATCAAGATAGGTTATATGACAGTACAACTGTTGAAGACACTCCATTCCCTGCCTTCAACATCTCTGCAGTTAGCATGAAATTATAGTATTTTGATGTGTCTCATCACATTTAATCCTGTTGGTACCTTAGTGTGTCAGCATCCAGATTACCAATGGCATGAAATGTCTGTTTTTTGTCTGTGATTCATATCTGCACCACCAATCAATATGTTTGTACAAGTTTTTGCACATATAACTATCATTATCAACCCTATTTTGTTGAATTATGGAATTATGTGACAGTTTTATCCTTTATTGTATTTGTTTTGCAGATAATTTCTCTAAGATGTCTGGATTCTATGATGACTCTCAAAACCAGCAGAACTACGCCTGGGGCGAGTATAACATGGGAGAAGACACCAGTGGATTCCAACAAGACAACATGTAAGATGCTTCAACCATCTTTGGGACTTGTAGCTTTCTTGTTATTTGTTCTCAGTATTTACTTATCAATAAACAATCAATAGGCTTTCAAACTTAATGTTTGCCATGTGCACAATAAGCAAGTCAATGTAAGGTGAGTTCTGCTTATCACAGTTTTCACACCAATCAATCACATAGGTATTTTGTAAGCATGGCTGTGCTGTCTCCCTGGTAAAAGTTGCATCCATTTCTAAGTGCCCGAACCCAAGTTTGCCTTCAGCAGATGTATATGGATTCAATAAATCAATATTTAATGAGAAATATGCAAAATACAATGATAGGTCAGTGATCCCATCATTTGTTGCACTAAATGGAAACAGTGAATCTTGGATGGATCCTGTTGGGTTGAAAAATTAGCTACAAATATTTTGTCCATCAGGATATACATAGTGAAACTAATTAGCAGGTAGACCTAGACCTTTGGTCTCACCAGACCTCAGATTTTATTGGATGTTAATCATGTCATGCTGAAAAGTCACAGTGATCACAGTATTTCATCAGAACATATAACCACAGATCTAGTATAGGTATGTATTTCAATAGGCTGTCTAGGCTTGGTGGTAATGTATTCTGTTCTTTCAAAGATGAGAACATTTTTGCCCCTCTTTTAGTTCTCAATGGGTTGAGTGCTCTATAAGTTTGCAATTTTAATAATATGATGGTTGATACTGACTTTAATAAGTTATATGATGTGTTCCACTCTTGCATGAAAGCAGTGCAACATTGCCATTATGCTCCTCTTCCTGCCGGAAATCGCGCCGGGTCGAGCCGATTATTTTCCTTTTATTGGAATTTGCACATTTTTGCAGGTATCTTCATATGTAATGTCACTTGATATATCAAAGTTTCAATTTACATGAAAAGCTGAAATACTACCTCTGTCTGGATCATCACAAACTTGTAGCCTAGCGGCAGAGACCGTAACTGCAGCTTCCCGCCGTGTCCGACAGAGGTTTCCAGTCGTTTGACTACGGTGGCAGCGGCGTCGGCGGCGGCGTCGCTCCCTCGGACGGCGGAGGCAGCAGCAGCGGCGGCGGCGGCGGTGGCCCGCCGAGCCCGTACCTGCAGCCGGAGCCGGTGCCGTCCTACTCTGGCAGCCTGCTGACGCCTGAGCCCGTGTCGCCCTATCAGGAGGACGGCTCGGGCGGCCAGTTCGACCAGGAGCCGCCGCTGCTTGAAGGTGGGCTCACGCAGGCGGCAGTGCGCCCGTGGGGAATGGTTGCCGATGTGTGACGTTCTGCGTCACGGAGACGGGAGACAGCGGTGCAGTCAGAGTCAGGATGTCTCCGTGACGTCACAGGTTTACGTCATAGAGACTGAGGTCAGCGGTGCAGACAGGACCGATGACGAAGGCATTCTCATCGGGTATTTAGTTCTGGAAAGGAGCGAAACCTTGTTAAGTATATATACATATTCACGATGGTCATCGGGGAAAAATGGAAACAAAATTAACGATGTTTTACTCGACAAGGGAGTAAAGGACTAAGTAAAAAATTATGTCATTTGGCGGTCTGACAAGAAAACATTTGGGTATTGTGCACGTACGTAATTTACCTGGTACTATGAGTAATATCATTGCTTCTGGAGTACTTATCCGAAAAAGATGGCCAGAGCATAACTGGTCGACAGTTAGGGTGACCCACTGACTCCTTTTGACACCTTTGTTCTGAATGCACGATTTTTGGGCATCATTCGACGCCTTTCTACATTATGAGTTCATCTGCCCCACTTTTAACCTCAAAATCGACAAATTCATGCCCGCGCCACGGCGTTGAAATATTCTTCGAACGCCAAATTTTGTATATGACAGGGTTTCGGATTCTTGACCGGTTTTGCGGCCAAAACCAGCCCAAAATCTGTGTTTGTGTTTCACTTCAAAAAACATCCTGTCCGGGCCAGTTTTTCATGAGGAAGTCGAATCTGGAAACGAAAATAGCAAGATATCAACTAATTTTTCATCCCATGAAGGTTTATCCCTAATCACTTGTTGTCTTCGCGTGGTTGCCTTGTTAAAAAACCCACAGTTTTTGCAAAAGGCGTTAATTCGGCAGGAAAAACAATATGATATGTAGACAGGATGTTCAGGTATAATAGCTATTGGTTTTCTAGTCGATTTACCGCGTTTCTTTAAAAACTGTGTTTTTAACACGAGAGTGGTTTTTTACAAGTTAAAGTCAACAACAAAACGCGAGCACAAAACCATTCATTACACCGCCAATATAGCTCACAGAAGATTGCCAATGGCACCATCTTGCTCCTTGGGATTTGCTCAATCGATTCATTGTATTTTTGCTATTTATAATCCGGATAAGTGTTGTAGAAGGATGGTTTTATGGGAAATGGTTACTAAATTGGCCTGTTTGAATGCAGTTTTTACTCTGGTCGGTTCGGCTAAGATCCAACGCAGCGCCTAAATGAAATGTGATGAAGTGATTGAACCGATATGCTCTGAAAGTAAATTGAATAAGCAAGAGAATGAGCATAGTGCGAGCTCCGCCAAGCTTTCAGCTGTAGTGTTACGGCTCTTCAAAGTTGGGCGACCAAATATTTTTTACTTTGAAAAACGCGTTTTTGCTCATTTTTTTCGTCTTTTACGCTTAATTATTCATACTCAGAGTGAATATATGCAAATTTTGAGGATGTCAAATACAACTCCACATACATTTAAACATTTTGACGTCAAGTTTGTCAAGATTGGTTGAAAACTGACGCGTGTATATTTGTTTACATCCGTGTCCGCGAAATCGGTCGTGAATCCGAAACCCTGTCATATGTTAGGTTGTACCTCCAACATAAAAGCGTTATTCATCGCCAAACCACTCTAGATATATAGATGCAGCATTTATGCATTACCATGCAAGTTTTGAAGATCTTCGCTTTATTTGTTTTTCCATGGCAGCTAAATCTAAAGAGCAGGTTTGAGCTTAGTTCTTCATTTTGTTCATAGATGGCAGCACCAGATCGCTTGCTGTCCCCGACTTTACTGGCTCATTATTTGAGCCATAGTTGTTTTGAGCCTGAATTAGCTCCACTGGAGGGTGAACAACAATCAACAGCAGCTTTTCCATAAAAGTGATGAATCATTATCAACCATAAACAATTAATGAAGACAATATACACTGGTACAGTATGCCTGTATTTACGGACCAACTTTCTGTACGATGTACCGCACATTTCACGTTACGTCGACTTATTTTGTTGAATTATTGAACGCGAACACGCTTGACAACACAACGTCAAATTAGAAATACAACTTATTTCTCTGATAACTGTTGGCAATCTACATTGAAGGGAGTGCGCCTACTCTTTTGCAATCTCAAATATATTTTTATTACGGTAAGAAGCTATTGGTTTGATCATTGGTTACGATGAAACTCACGTCTGGAGCCCCTTTAGTGGAATTTTTACTGATATTCTGTTTTGCATTTGTTCTGTTTCAAAACTCATAAACGATCGCCACTATAAACAGAGTAACTAAGATGTTACCTGCAATGGCGCACCAAAGACAATAAACAAACCCATACGAACAATGTATTGGTTTGTTTATAGTTATCGAGGCTATGTGCCACATAACTTAATAGTTGAGGTGCCCTTACACCTAAATAATCGAGGCTCTGTTCGGCAGCTGCTATCAGTGCTCCCGAGTTGTTTTCTATTGGCCAGCGCTAACAATATATGCTAGCGTTGTAATTTAAGGGCAATGCTTCTAGTAGCGAAAGCTCTCTGGCGAATATTGATAATTTTGCTCTGCCAGAATGATCTTGGCGAATTAGGAATATCTCAGCAACTACAGTGAATCTGGGAAAAAGTACATGATTAAATTCAGAAAAATTTGTTCTACAGACTAGTGTCAATAACTCCACATGACCAATGTGAGTAGGCACACTCCCTTTAACATTCTTGCATTCACTCCCACCCCATCCCATCCTCTTCCACCAATGTTTCAGAGTTCAGAGCAAAATATGGGCGGCATGTGACCTTTGCTGTCGGCCCGCCCTTAAACCCCAATCATCATCAGAGTTCAGAGCAAACAACCAGTGGGTCAGCACTGTTTTTATCGGTTCCTGGTGTTCTTAACAGTGTGCAATATTTCACACGGGTGATCTGACTCGGATTCCGTTCCCTGGCCTCCAGCTTGTTTAAGCGCATGGCCGGCCTGGCGGCGCTGGCCAATGGCCAGCACAACACTGTGGTCACCGACTGTGTGGTCAGAGGGACGGCCCGCTCCGTCGACTGCCTGCTGACTGGCCCGATGTACCACCCCGTGCGGAGTGGTACACCTCGGTTCGTCTCAAGCTGGTCCAGCGTGGTACCCTGAGTGTACGGGGTTCCATCCTCGCTGATTGTATGTCAATTAGCTCCCAGTAGCTTCTGGAAGTTCAGAGCAGGCGCTGGGAAGGAGCGCACCCTGGCTCCATTCTGCAGTGGCACCGCGTCTGCCGCAGGTCCTGGATTTGGTTCAGGGCCTGGGCTTGCATTATGGCCGTGCTGTCCCCCAGTATTGCCAGCAAGATATTCTCCTCATGGGCCATGAAGACGTTGTGCTGTACGCTGGCCCTCAGGGTGAGAAAATCCTAAAGACGGTAGTAGCGCTCAGGGGGTGTCACCTTCATAGCCGCAATTGGTTGGGCCTTTTTACTGTTAAATCCTTGCTTCTGACGTCAAAGTGACATCAAAGTCATTGTTCCCTTTGTTTTCCCTATATACAGTAGCACTTGATGTGACGTCATAACAACGGAAAAATATGTTGCCAACCTTGACCGCTGTCGATTCGTGACAGTACCTAGTATATAAGGCCTTGGTAGCGCTCCTGCAGCCGGATCTCTGTGAAAAGGTGCGGTGCACCATGCACATTGTCGGACATAGATATGCTCAGCTAAATGTCCAATGTCCATCATTGTGGGCACTTCACAGCATACATACGTGGTAAACACCATCATCACGTATATATGATGTTTATACTTGCCCACCGTGATAGACATTACGCATATGTCCGACGATGAGCATGGTGCACCGCACGTTTTCATAAAGATCCGGCGGCAGGAGCGCTACTGCCGCCGCCAGGATCTCCCCACCCTGAGGGCCAGCGTACAGCGCAACAGCTTCATGACCCATGAGGAGAATATCTTGCTGGCAATGCTTGGGGACAGCACGGCCGTAGTGCAAGCCCAGGCCCTGAAACAAAACCAGGACCTGCGGAAGACGCGGCGCCACTGCAGAATGGAGCCAGGGTGCGCTCCTTCCCAGCGCCTGCTCTGAACTTCCAGAAGCTACTGGGAGCTAATTGACAAACAATCAGCGAGGATGGAACCCCGTACACTCAGGGTACCACGCTGGACCAGCTTGAGGCGAACCGAGGTGTACCACTCCGCACGGGGTGGTACATCGGGGGTTCCATGTCACAGGCAGTCGACGGAGCGGGCCGTCCCTCTGACCACACAGTCGGTGACACAGGTGTGCATGGCCATTGGCCAGCGCCGCCAGGCCGGCCATGCGCTAAACAAGCTGGAGGCCAGGGAACGGAATCCGAGTCAGATCACCCGTGTGAAATATTGCACACTGTTAAGAACACCAGGAACCGATACAAACAATGCTGACCCACTGGTTGTTTGCTCTGAACTCTGAAACATTGGTGGAAGAGGGTGGAATGGGGGCAGGGTCCTATGATTGGTTTGGGGCTGGGGTGCGGAGTGGAAAATTATGGCTAAAAATTAGCATATAGAGTGGAAAATTAACCAACAAAAATATACGTCCTATCACCTATGCTTTATCAATATCCAATCACTGGCTGACCAATGGGCGCCATATAACTACTTTGTTGCGGCGCCCTAAAGCCCCAATCATCATCATCATCACTGGCTCACCAGAATTAGTTATGACCTATGGCAATTTATACATGTTTTTTTCCTCCACGGGCTGTCCATATAATTACATTCATACATCAGTAACAGGGTTCCATTTATCCAACGCAAGGAGTGGAAAATGCACAGTCAAACTGGGGAAAAAGAGTGGACAAATAGTATCGATAGGGTGTAATTTTCCACTTAAATTCTCCCAGTCCTAGGACACTGGATGGGGAAGTGGGAGTGAATGCAATAATGTTAATGTAAATTGCCGACAGTTGTCGCAGAAATAAACTATGAATTCTAATTTGACGTGTTACCAAGCGAGTACTGACATTTGCGTTCAACAATTCACCAAAATACGTCGACGTAGTGTGAAATGTTCGGTACATCGTACAGCGAGTTGGTCCATAAATACAGGTATGCTGTATATTGTCTTCATTGATTGTTTATGGTTGATAATGATTCATCCCCTTGATGGAAAAGCTGCTGTTGATTGTTGTTCACCCTCCAGTGGAGCTAATTCAGGCTCAAAACAATTATGGCTCAAATAATGAGCCAGTAAAGTCGGGGACAGCAAGCGATCTGGTGCTGCCATCTATAAACAAAATGACAAACTAAGCCCAAACCTGCCCTTTAGATTTAGCTGTCGTGGAAAAACAAATAGAGCGAAGATCTTCAAAACTTGCAAGGTTGTGCATAAATGCTGCATCTATATATCTAGAGTGTTTTTGGCGACTAATAGCGCTTTATCTTTGAGATACTGTCTAAAATATGCAAAATTGGGCGTTCTAAGAATATTTCAACGCCGTGGCGCCAGCATGAATTTTTCGATTTTGAGGTCGAAAGTGGTGCAGATGAATTCAGCATGTAGAAAGGCGTCGAATGATACCCAGCAATTGTGTATTCGGAACAAAAGGGTCAAAAGGGGTCACCCTTGAGTGGTCGTGCGGAAAGCTTTTCGCACAAAACCATTCCAAAAGTAGGTATGGCTATTTTCAAGCAACTTCATATCGAGTAGTAAGTGGAATGAATACAGGTTATACCAAGGTTACTAGAACATAAGGTTAGGCAGATCATGACGTCACTGATACTGAAGCCTATAGGTGCGCTAAATGCGGCTCAAAGTGCACTAATGCTGTAGGACCGAGGATATTTAAATGAGTCTATTTGACCAAACTGACTTATTTTCTGGAATCTGTACATCTTCACGAATCCATAAAGGTATGGCAAGCCAACATTTTCCCAGTAGGGTCTTCGGGAGATCATAAAAAACGCAATTCCCCGTTGGCTCTTATGTTGAAGGCCCAGGCCGGGACTTCGGTGACGTCATCACTTAGGAATGTCAAACACTTGGTGGGGGCTGGGTTATACGTTGGAAAACGAATGAAAGCGGTATTAAGCGGTATTGCGTGTGCGTGTGCGTCGAAAATAGTGAGCAGGTCGAAAAGCTCAATGAGTACGTGCATACACAGCTGGGTACCTGTTCTGGAAGAGAGCAAAACTCGTTATGATTTTAAAGGGTCATCGGGAAAAGGAAAACAAAACTGACGGCGCTTTTACTCGACAAGGGACTCAGCAAAAAAGTTGTTTCGTTTGCCGGCTTGACAATAAGACATTGTCAGCGAGAGACTGCACGCAAATTTTGTGTCAGCCGGTCCTGTATCAGCGAAAGTCTGAAGATCAAATGATCAAAGGTGATTGTGCTTCAGACGTTGAAAGGGAGCTCCAGTCACCACTGAGAATAGAAAGTTGAGATACGAGAAAAGACGTTTCATAATGACTCCAAGCTGGCCAAGGAGATGCACTGGGATCATTGGAAGAAATGTAAATCCCGGACGTTTCAAAAGACGATAGTGCCACAAATATGGCCAATAGAACACGTTTATGATCTTCTGGAGTCCCATCTTCGTGCTGCTGGCTTTGAAGCTGATACTTTGAGTCAGCTGATTGCTTGGATCCGTCGGGAGCTGAACAATATCAAGGAAGACTGCCAAAGCTGGTGCTGTCGGGTCAGAATTAAGAGCTTGAAAGCTACTGATGGTGGCTGTTCTGTTCTACAAGAGATATTGAAGTTGACAAATGAATACATAAGCTCCAACTAGGCGGATTCATTATGCTTCTGTGATATCTCGTTTGCCAACTACTCGTTAATATTTTTTGTCTCAAGTTTTCCCGATCATCCTGTGCTCTGTAGGTACCGACAGAAGTGGTAGGATCATGGACGAAACTAACAGGAGCTCCGCCACGCCTTTACAATTGGGTCGACGGGATTCACGGTCGCCGTCAGTGAAAAGTTGTTGAGTTGGAGGGGGGGGGGGGGACGTCAGCGAGAAGTGTGCAGAGCGTGGGGGTTTGTTGTAATTCCTCTGGCTAAAAAAAAATGGCGGAGCCCCTGAAAACTATCACCGATGGCATATTCCCAAAGGAATATTATTTGCACCTTTCAATCGCCGAGTGTGTTAAATAAATTCACATAATTATTACATATATCTACGTATTATATTTTTACGATAATTATTTCATGCGTTCCTCTTTCGAATAGATGAAGGTCACATTGAAGTGGTGTCTGTCGAACCACTGCGTTGAGTAATACTTTATTGTGTAACCTGAATACATGGGCACGCAGCAGTGGTATTGAGACAGCGATGCCGCTTTCCCGTTCTCGCTATGCTGTATTGTAAAATAAACTATTGTGTGGGAAAATCGTTGACGCAGTTCAGACCGCGACCTGTGCCGTTTGCTTTCTATAGGGATGTCTCGCGGTCGGTGACAGCGACTTTGGTCAGCGTCAGATATAATCAGTTGGCGGGCAGGCTTTACCGAAGCTCTGTGGCGCGGTTAACTTACGTAAACCCTTAAGTCTGTTGGCAGAGGACAACGATGGTGCAGTCGGATGTTGGGGGGGGGGGGGGTGTCAGGCCCACGCACAAACTCTGGCGAAATATTCTGATCCTAGAAACTCATTCTAGCCAAAAGTGTGGTCTGCATATATATAATAACATGCCAAGGCTTTTGTGCCTGCCCGCGATTTCTAGCGTATCTTATGATAAATATTAAATAAACTTAGCTGAACCGCACTGCACCCGTATCACAGTTTGTATTCTACCTGCGGAAGACTAAAGGTGCGCTGCATCACCTCTTCTCATTTGTATTATTTTACGTTATTTCAAAGAGGCGGGTCCATTTGAAGTTTCCCAACTGATTACCTATGCCTTGAGGCGAGTCATTAACGTGATTTTGCTAATCAGATTAGCCGCCCGGGAAGATGAGAGCGCTCATTTTGCCGAGTTCATAGCTGATGAGAAAGCCAAGCGCTGGGTGGGGAGGAGTGGGGGAGGTGGGATATGCCTCCCCTCTTGCCTCGCCCTCTTCCGAGACGGTGTCGGTTGACTACCAAGTGAGTTCCCGCACCAGAGCGACAGTGATTGTGGCCGATAGAGAAGGGGAAAATGGCAACAACTTTCTGTTCTATCTGATAACTTTTGAAGTCATGCTGCAAAACAATAACAATAAACACGAACATTGGCTAGAAATATTTTTAACCTGCGTCCTGCTGGGTGTGTGTGTTTGAACACATCCTGAGGTTTTCGATGATGGCGAGACAAATAAGAAATGCGTCGCTTTTTTGAAAGAAATGTTTTTTTCGTCCACCTTTTCCCCCATTCTTTGCGCAACTTTTCTGAAATGTTTGACCCAATGTCATCTCAGCTCAGGTCAACAGGTCAGACCCCAAATCCAAAAACGATTGTGTCGTGCCGCAGCCACAGTGTTTAACCGAGATATTTGAAACTTACAGGATTTCATGTCACAAGTACACAATTCGTATATCTGGGATTTTCGATATCGGTGACCTAAGTTGGGCCAGTTTTGTCACCTCCCCATTATAAATGAGGAACTATTCAAATGCTTCCTTTTCCGAGGATATGCATGATGTTAATCTAATTTCTTCTGGATCATGTTATCATAGCCCGTTCTTGATGTCCCAGGTGCAATTTTTGATCATTGACCTCTATAGGTCAGGCGAAGTCATCCGAAGTCGACAACACGCCTTTATTTATAACTCGTCATAATTAAGCTGTATAAGTGAAACCGACACCAACGTGTTCGTCTTGGTCGAGGCACATCTGTCAATACGCAACATTCCCTACTTTGATCAACGTTTGACTTTGAACTAAGGTCAAATTTATCAGTTGACTTAGACTTAGAGGAAGTATGTCTACTCTTTTGGAATGTCAATTTTTTATCACGGTAAGATGCTATTGGTTTGAATTTTGGATACGATGAAATTTACGTCTGGAGACCCTTTAGTTTAATTTTTACTTATATGATGTTTTGCATATTGTTTTGTTTCGATATCCATACACGATTGCCACTATAAACAGAGTAAAGCAGATGTTATCTAGGATGACGCACCTAAGACAATACAATTCTCATACGAACAATGTTTAATGGAAACCGAGACTTTGTTCGGCAGCTGCTATCAGCGCACACAAGCTGTTTTCTATTAGCCAGCGCTAACGATACATGCTAGCAGTGTCAGGGGCGGATCCAGGGGGCGCAGGGACCCCCCTTCCCCAGAACGCCAAGAAGTGCGGCCACACGGGCTGTCCTCGCCGGGCGCCGCCAGGCGCCCGGGGATTGACGGTCCGTGAGCACTTAGCCTTTCCTATTATGAACCTACAGGGCACTTTCCTCAGACCACTTGGCGACCCTATAAGAATTACAGAGCGCCCCTGAGACCACTCAGTGCCCTTTGACGCCCCTGGATTGTTGGAAGGGGCCCCTAAATTGGCCTGCGCCCCCCTCCTAAAAAATCCTGGATCCGCCCATGAGCAGTGTAAACGTTAGGGCAAGCTTCTAGTAGCGAAAGCCTCTCTGGAGCCTTCCGATAATTTTGTGATTCCATACTGATCTTGGAGCCTTAGGAATATCTCAGCAACTAGAGTGAATTTGGAGAAACGAAGTAATGGCTAAATTAAGAAAAATCTGTTTTATAGACTAGTGTCAACAAATCAACATGACCTATGTGAGTAGGCACACTTCCCTTAATCTGATCATCATGATCATAATTCGAAGTGCCTTGACGAGAAAAGCACGACAGTGTCAAAATTGTCGCCTTATCTTTATTATGTAAAAAGTTATTTGTGAAAACAGCTTGGCTTCAAAAAGCTTTTTTGACCTTTGATGACCTCTGGAGCCTTAACTATTGACCTGAGCTAAAATTTGAGGAAATCTATGGCTATTGCATTTTTTCCCGTCTTCCTTTTTTTCCTCATTTGTTCATAGTTACCGAGGTTTTTCGGGTTTTCTGGAGTTAAATCCTAGAAAGGAAAATTTTGCCTTTGATGACCTGGTCAGTGGTCACCTCAATGCTGACCTGAGCCAAAAATGAATGAACTAGTTTCGACATGATCTTTGACGAGCTGTCAAACGGTATTTTTGGATTCCGCCTACTCCCTATAGAAGCCGAGTTCGAGGGGGTGTTCGTACCCCACAGAGCAGGGCGTGAAAACTCAAAGGTCCGCGGGGGCCGGAAATCTCGAGGGCGCAGCCGTTTCTGGGTACAGTACCGCAGTTCGAAGACCTTCGATGGATAATAATATATATATATATATATATATATATATATATATATATATATAACTCAAGTGTGTTGCTCTTCTTGGTATGAATGCAGAGGTCAAGCTATGCCTATGGATAGTTTTCAAGAACCTCAAGGTTGACGGCTTTCGATTGGAAAATAACTCAAGTGTGTTATTTTCCTTAGCATGAATGTTGGAGTTTCCGTGAATGTGTAGCGAGTTCTGAATGTTTGATCTGTGTTGCTGAGTTCACCCCAGTGGTCGACTGACTGGAAATCACCCGACTGCGGCTGACGTCCGAACCCAGACAGAGTCCGCCCCAGGGATCGACTGTCTGGCAATCACCTGATGCCGCTGTCGTTCGTCCGAACCCAGACAAACGCTTCCAATCAGTGTGTGTTCCGTAAGCGAACTACGTGATCACCTAGTATTTTACCGGCGTCACTCTCGGGCGACACGTGTCGGAAGTTCGTGCCTATTGTGATACTGTGTTAAGAATTTAACCCCAGATGTTCCTACCTGCACGCCAATCGCGATCAGATCCCGGTTTGGTCTGTTTGCCAGTGGCGGTAACACGACTGCAGTCGATGTCGTGATGGTTAGACCAGGGCCTCATTTGTTCGTTCTATTCATGTCGACCCAGTTGTCAGCCTGCGTCTGCAGAGCTTTCGTCCGCCATCACACGCAGTCCTATCATCGGTAATCGAAGCGTCCCCGCCAGCGGCGCTGCATGTGTGACATGTTTAGCCGGCGCTGAATTAAAACTCCAGACAGGCGACGTCTTGTCGATCAGCCAGCAGCCGGGCCGCCGGGCCGGGGAGGGAGGAATGACTGCCGTGGTCGGGGGTCGCCTCGGTCGATCGGCCCGGAACTGATTGGACACCGTTGAGGCGTTTTTCGGCTGACGTCCGCTGTCGGACCGCGTCGCGCCGCAGCGGAAGGGGTAACGGCCGGCTGAGAAGAGGCCGAAAGCTGAACTTTTCGGTGAGAGTGGCTTGAAGATTGTTGCACCGCGGAAGGCGGCAAAGTTGACGATCAACAGGCAAACAAGCGGTCTCTGGGGCACTCGCGTGGTATTCTTCACTAACGGCGCCGGCGGATGTAGTGCGTGTCAACGACCCAACTGACTATTTTGACGTCAAAAAACTAACACAAAGACAATTAGAGCCTTGGTCCCAAGAGGCTACGGTTCTTGACCCATAAACAAACAAACAAGCGGACAGCGGTCCGGGGGAGGGTGGAGGGAGGCCGGCTACGTTCACCGTATTCGGATGCACCGGCACGGGGCACTTTGCTTCTTCTGCATCCTGAGTTGGTCTCCGTGTTTCCGGGTCAACTCTGTCGCCGATTTAACCCGATATTGGCTGGGGTCTCAGCCGAACGCCATTGGCTGGGGGGGGGGCGTTTTTCGCCCCCTCGTTATCTTCCGAACCAATAATCCGCAGCGAGACGTGCAAGGACGGCAATCGAAAGCTCTCAACTGAGATCACCATCTTAAATCATACGCGATTTTTTTAATTTTTATAAATAATGGTCAACACGTCAGGGTCACAGTCAGGTCATAAGGTCAAATGGTTAGAGATTTGAGTTTTTGAGCCATTACTTTTCCCATCCAAAGCCGTATTGATTGATACTACTAAATCGCACAAAGTGCTCTCAAAATGGTATAGATGCATCTCCCATCTAGTGAATTTGTAGGTAAAGGTCGAGGTCATATCAGGTCAAATCAGGTCACTATTGGCAAGAGGTCATGCGACACATGTTTTATAGGTTATCTTACGCATACAATTCGAAAGAAGCAGCCATTTTCACAACTGACCCGATGTAAGGTCAAGGTCATGTCATAAGTCAAACTTTGAAATGAATTTAATATCAATACAAAAGGCATGTTTCTAATTCATTTTTTTTTCAGAAATACAGTATGCAATTTATTTTTCTGTATCTGGTAAAAAATCCCAAAAACGTTAAAAAAAACGTCATGAGGTACTCATACTTAGGGAGCTATCAGTCATTTAAAGATACAGATACTGCTTTGTAAATTGGTTTGGGTATTTAAAATATGTGGTTCTCTTACATATACATCCCGTTTTTTGGTACATCCCGTTTTTTGAAAACATAAAGATATTGATTTCGAGGGCATTTTCACCCATTTTTTATTTTTGGTGGTCAAAAAACACAATTTGCGAAAATCCGAGATAGCCATTTCCTTCCCATTGTTTTTTTTCTTCTATCTCTTGACGTTTTTGATTGCAGTTTGCTTTATGAATGGTCTGTCTGATAGAGTTAAGCTGATATTTGCGTCAAATTCGTGTGTAGTGACGTCACTCAATTTTATATAACTCGTAACATTTTTGACGAAAGTTGGTAAATTTTGCATTAAAGACAACACATTGATATAGAAGAAGGTACGTGACGTTTTGCGTTGGTAGCACTGTTCGTTTTTGAGCTATCTGTAGAAAATCCGTGAGGGGTGGGGTGCGGTTTGCCTTCCCCAGCCAATGGCGGGTTGACGGTCAGCTCTGCATCTAACGGTCCGCGTGATTATCATATTGACCGTGTTTTCGTCGTCCTCTGATCTGTACCCACCGAGGCACAGTGTATGTGTGGCAGTTTATATGATCTGGTGCAAAATTTGACAGTAGAGTCTGATCTACCCTCACTTGTGACGCGTCTGTGTCCGTCTGTTGCAGAGCTGGGCATCAACCCGGACCACATTCTTTGCAGATCAGTGAGTCAGTGTCGCCCCCGCTATGCCCCCGTGACCCGGTGTATTCACCCTGTTCGAATTATGCCTATGCACTCGTTGCTTTAGCGTTCCACTGTTTTCTCTCTATCTATTCTCTTCTCTCTCGTGCCCAGGCCTGTCCCGACCGTCCTTCCTGGACCGTCCTGTGCCTTGGACCGTGCCTCTTATCTCCTGTCCTGATCTCCTCAAGTCTCGTGTTCTCTATCTCTCTCGGCCTCCGTGTCGCGCACTCGGTCCTTGCCCTGGATCGTTCTCTATCCCC
Source organism: Semibalanus balanoides (assembly GCA_014673585.1). NCBI lineage: Eukaryota > Metazoa > Arthropoda > Thecostraca > Balanomorpha > Balanidae > Semibalanus > Semibalanus balanoides. Next base: position 42,565 of record VOPJ01013914.1, read on the forward strand.
CCTCTACTCTCTTCTCTGAGTCGTCGTGTCCTGGGACCTCCGTGGTCCTGACCGTTCCTGTCTGCACCGTGCTGCCCCGCGGACGGCGTCCTGTCGCTGGGCGTTGCCTGTCGGGATCCGTCCCTGTCCGGATCGTGCCTGTCCTGGACCGTCCTGTCGCTAGGGACCAGTCGGATTTGCGTGGACCGTCCTGTCGGCGGTGGAACCGTCCTTCCGTGGATCGTCCTTTCCTGGACCGTCCCTTTGGTCCTGGACCGTCTGTCTGGACCGTGCCTGTGTCTGTGCCGTCCTGTCCGGAACCGTCCTGCGCTGATCTGTCGCGTGCCTGGATCGTCCTGTCCCGTGATGCGTCCTGTCTGATCTTTCCTGTCCTGACCTCCGTCCTACCGTCCGGTGTCCTGGACCGTCCTCTGGACCGTCCTGTCCGGCCGTCCGTGTCCTGGACCGTCCTGTCCTGGACCGTCCTGTCCTGGACCGTCCTGTCCTGGGCCGTCCTGTCCTGGATCGTCCTGTCCTGGATCGTCCTGTCCTGGACCGTCCTACCTTCCACAGTCAGGTGCTCGCAGACAAATTGCTAGCTTGTGGAGCGGTTATCTTTTGACAGCAGACTGCATAGTGCATAACTGCATACTCTACGAAGGGATTGTGTGTGTCAAACATTTCGCATCAATACTCATCTTTCATTATTACCTTCTTCAAAGGCACGCTACCGCTGCGTCTGATCGTATAAGAGCCTACGCCTCAGCGATGTTCTCAATGGCTGATACGGGAAAAATGCTAATGAGAAAGACAGCAAACAACTTCATTATAATGAAATACTAAAATTAATCAAAACAGCGCTGAAAAATAAATCAGGCGCAGCTGCGAGGAGCTGAAGTATAAGCGGCTGAGCAATATATTTTCTGGTAGCTGTTTACAGCGAAAATGGAGGCAGTCTCAGCTATCACACCAGGCCAAGGGCAGGGCAATTAATCATCAATGTCCGACGCTGTTCAAACGCCCACAGGAGGCCGAAGTAGCGTATTTTCGTTTGGCCGTCTCTCGCCGTGGAGCGGCAGGAAGTTGACCTGCTAATCCTGACCGCCAGTTCAGCGAGCCAAGCGGAGCTGCGCCCGGTCCGGCGCCGTAACCGGCCGCCGTTACACTTAATGTCGCGCGGCCCTTTAATTAAAACGACAAAGATTGACGAGTATATAACACGAGTGAGGAGCGCGACAAAGGAGCTGGCCGGCCGACGGTGGGGGAGGCGCCGGCCACTCGCGGAGACAAACAGTCGGCCAGCCGGCGAGCAGAGGCACGCGAGAGAAAACACGCGCCGACTGAGCGCCGGCCATTTCTCTCCGTGCCGGCTGAAAATGTAAAGACACGCGAACAGCCGCGCGGGGCATCTGGCCGGCATTACAGCAGACGACGTGGTGCTCGGTCAGGGTGAGACAAACAGCCGCGGCCGGCTCAGTTTTCGGCGGGGAAACAATGCGGCCCACCGGCGCACGCACCACACGCTCCGGGGAGATAGATAAGGCCAGTATGTCACCATCAGTGTAGTGTCACGTCGCGAGACCCAGCGCATTCCGCTGCGGCATTGCAACAGGAGAAATGTAGGTAGTGTTACATCAACGTGATTTCTGTTGGTGGAATATGTGTGTGTTAGTGATTTATTGAACTTTTAGAAAGCGGATACTTTTCGCTCCTTCTCTGACGCTGAGCCTATAATCTCTAATGAACCCAAGTCCAAAGTGATTACTTACGCGTCTCCGGCTTGCGATTCTGACCTCTATCGCATGTGGTGTGGGCGAGACGACACGCTTTTTATCACTATCGCCGTCCGCTGAACAACCACAAAGAGCTGACAGCGTCCCACTTGATGTTACGTTTCAGGCTTCCCACGCACATATTGTTTCTCTCCTATGGAATCACTGGTTTTATTCCATTATTACTGAAGGCTTTAGCTGAGCTGTAACAGTCTACAAACAACTTAGTTGATTTGTTAGTGAACGAGTATAGCCGACGACAGATTTCACGAATGTCAATACAAACTAGCACTTACTAGGCAGATACAGTTACACATATTAGTTTCTGAACAGTCTTCGTACTCATCAGTTGATCGTCGTCTCGATATCACATTATGTCAGAGTATCATTTTGGACGTTGTCAGCTTCAATTTTGCTCTGCTGTTACTCGAACTAAGCCGAGCAGGAGTCCCAAGTGTTACTGTTAACACGCGCACTGGAGAGGGGTATGCCACTAACACGCCCTGGAGAGGGGGGGGGGCACTTTAGTGCCCCCGTGAGATTTCAGAAAGTAAGAAGCTAGAACGTTTAACTTACAAGGGGTAGGGTCGGTGCTAATGGATGATCTACATTCTCTTAATTTTGGTGACCTCAGGTCTTAAAGGTCAAGCGAGGTTTACGAAGGTCAAATCGGGCCAAAATGTCACCATTTTGGGGATTCGACCCTGTGAAACGTCACAGGTCAAACAACATGTGTCTGATATCCTGTTGGAAATGCAACAGTTGAATATTGGCTACCAAAATGGCGTTTGAATCGTCCGATCTGACTGTTTTGTTCCAAAGATATCGGTTCGCCGACCTTCGATTCTGGCCGCCATTTTGGAATTCAAATCCATATAACTCAAAAAGATTACGACCGATTTTCGACTTTTTTACGTCAAATCGATCCGTATTGTGTTGGCCGTAAATGTCGCTCAAACACTACCGCCCTGCGCCACTTCGTTTGCGAGATATTCACGAAAAACATGTGGGAGGGGCACAAAAGTGCCCCCCCCCTCCTCCAGCGCGCGTGTTAACGCTGCATATACCTCTATTGGACACAAATAATGTTTTTATCCACACTTGTATGCGTGGTAGTGGTAGACTCGTCAGAGAAGGTGCCTGGATGTATTTTCCTACTCGCCTTCTGTCTGGTCGCTGCCTGGTCTGGTTCTGTCTGGTCGCTGCCTGGTTCTGTCTGGTCGCTGCCTGGTTCTGTCTGGTCGCTGCCTGTGAATGTGTCTAGCAGACGGCAGTAGGTGCCCACGCTGCCCAGTTGATCGTGATGTCTGTTAAGCTGTCACGCTCAGCGCTAAGTGGAAAGAGGCAAGATCTATTCCGAACGGATGTTCTTTCCTCCGTTCTCCCACTTAGTAGCGCTGTAGGGCAATGTTTGTCATGGCTTTAGATTGTCTGGGCTGGGCATGCATTTTTTGTCTTGTCATAATGTCATGGGTACTGGGCGGGCATGGGTATGACAGTTTTTGAGTAATGTCGCTAAGCGTTATTTTTTACTTGACAACCATATGTTTCACCAGGTAAATATGTAAACAAATGATATAGGACACTTAAACATAAACTTGGGCAGTTGTGTGAGAACAATAAATTATGCTAAGTAATAGTGGTGTAAGATTAAATACAAATCCCAAATCATGTCCGATCCAAAGTCTGATCCAATATGACAATGTTGACCAAAAAGTGTTCGATGAGTCCAAATCAACAGCAACACACAGGTGCGTGATATTATTTATCGTTAATATTATGCAAGTAAATATGCTAGGATAATGGTTGCAAATTTTGTGAAAATAATTATCTGCATAATCTGAATGGGCCATGGGCCTCAATATTATAAATTTGAATGTGTCTGGTCTGGGTCTGGGCTTGGTGTTCATGGGCTTCGACTGGGCTGGAATTGAGGTTTGGGCACCCATGACAAACTATGCTGTATAGGTTTGTGAAACACTAAAATTTTATTGTTATGATTAGGTTCAGACCTTTTTATCTCTGATGTGAAAAAATGCGTTTCAGGTATATTGAGACTATTTTTGGGCAATTTAACTATGACCTGAAAGTTTATACTGAGAATCAGACCGGACCAATTTCCGACTTGCCGAGTGATTTCGCAGACTGACTTGTCTGCCCTTTGCCCCTCAGACTCTGACCTCTTACCTATATTGCGTGCCTGGCTTAGTGGTTCTCAAACTGTGCCATCCATATTTGTGATGACAGGCTGCACAGCATTGCACTAACTGCAGTCGCGCCGGTGCATGGTCGCCGTATCACAGTGCAGTTGCGGCGGCCGTTTGTCGCTCCTCCTCGTCACCTTGACACAGCCGTGGTGCGGCAAGCCACTGCTGGTCACACCGTGACAGACAATGGTGTTCACTGGTATTCTGTGAGCGAGTGTCTGACAGACAGTCTGTCAGACACTCACTCACTGAACACCAGTGAACAACAGTGTCTGTCATGGTGTGACCAGCAGTGGCTTGCCGGTGGGCGGCCCCAGGCCCCGGGCCGTCGGCCCGGGGCTGTGTCGACGATGACGACGGGCTGTGACGACGGGACTGTGTCGACGACGTCTGTCTGTCAGACAGGCTGGCTATGTTGTTAGACAGGCTGTGTCGTTATGTATTTTTAATAAATTATTTAAACAAAATATTAAATAATTTATTTAATAATTAATTTAATTGTCTGTGTCGTTAGTCGCAGATCACGGTGCCCTATGATATCATCGTGCTCCATGCATCTAGGAACAATATGACCCTACGTATTTCCTCTGAATTTCATTCCCCATCCGGCCGAGCGCCGGGGAAGATCTCGCACAATTTTGCAAAGGGAGCAGTAACGATGCCATGCGGCCATCACCGGAACTGCTGTACTATCTTTACCTGCGGATATATGTAGCTCCTCTGCTAAAGAAGGCAGAGGTTTCAAAACAGCTTTATTATGCTCTTAACATACTTGGCCCTTGGGTATGATTAGATACCAGTCAAATATATTTCAGGTTGAAACATTGGCTCTCAGGAGTCAGATCAGATGATTATAAACACAGCGCCCTTGTCATGCCTGGTGCGCGCGTCACCAACCCAGGATCATTCCACCGTAGTTAGAAGGAACAGAACGATGCACAATGCTAGCGCAGTCGGTACTAAGGAGGAGGACACAAATCACTGATCCACTCATGGAACGCGTCGCTGTCTCGAAGACGCGTGAAGTGATACACATACCTATAGTTATGTACAACTTAAGCTCGCTCAGTTACCCTACTCCACTTACACCTCGTGGAGGTCTCATAAGGCTGGCCACTCATAAGGCCACGCATAAGGCTCATACAAATATCTTCAGGCTCCCCGTGGATCAGGAGCTCCGGCGACACGATACACCTCCGGCGTCTCCTTCACACACTGAATGCCAAGCGGGCGGCAGTAGCGAGTGGACGACGGTTTGGGATCTGTTCACACATTTCCCGGCCAGCACCAGGTGCAGAGGCACTATTGTGGTGCAGAACAGTGGTTCCTCGAATGACTCGTCTGCCGGCGAGATCTTCTGCTTGTAAACAGACTGACCTGTTGCTCTGTTTAACCCCCACTTAAGGTCCTCCAGAGTCCCAGATGTGGAGGGAGGCGCGCCCGTGTCGGAGCGCGAGCCGCTGCGTGCAGACGCAGACCCGGGCTGGCTCAGATCTAGATTGCTTGGTTGGTGTTCAGCAGGGCACGTCTCGACGATCTCGGCCCGTGAGCGGCCACGATCCGCCGCGTCGTGTGGTCCAGCAGGCTCTGCAGCTTCACATCCGCACAGGTCTCAGTGAATTCCATGCATGCCAAATCAGGATAGCGTATTTTTGGCCCGCCAAACATGTTCATACTTAGCTGGAAACAGCTCCACTTTTCGCCCGGCCTTCTCTGATGCTGCTTTTAGGGCGGCGTGTGCCACTTTTCGCACACTAGCATAGTCTTTTCTGCTGAGGTCCCCGTGCACACACGGACACAGTGTCATGTCATGTCGTCTGAGACGCGGTAATAGGTCCTTCGCCAGTGTCACGTGAAATAGCCGGACGCTTTTTGGATAGGTGCCTCGGATATTTCCAGACTACCTTGAGCACGGTAGCCAGGTCTTCCTACTTCTTCTTCCGGACGCTCTGAGTGGCCGCCAGCACCAGTTGCGATGTCGCGAAATCTTTAGCCAGCTCACCTGCGCTCTCGCGTTGTGTGCGGGCTTTTGCTGCTCGAACGGCGTCGCTGGCCGACCGAGGCGATAGGACGTCTGGCTGGCAGCTGGGGTTGGAGCATCGTCTTCCACATATGTGACGCTGTTGTCGGCTGGGCAGCGTCTGGACGATCGCGAAGATATCTCTTTCAAACATCTCCGGATATTCTTTCTCCACCCGCCTCTGTTGACGCCCGAACTTCAGTCAGATTTGGGAGAAGCTCTTGTAAATGAATGTCAGACTATGACGAACCGCCTGTAGCGAGCAGTCTGATATAAAACAGCTGGGGCATTCCATGACAGATCGACCAAGCCATACACCTTACAGGGGGCGTATTTTGAATGCTACATAGGTGCAGGGCTCGGGCACTTTTAGCGGAAAATTCACTAAAATCTAACGATATGACAATCCTTGCGATATTTCTGGAAAATATCCCTGTTCTCCGCCTCTGGTGGTTCTGGGCAGCCCCCGCCAAATGTTTGACATTCCTAAGCTTCAGGCAACGATGGAACAGAGGCGTTTAAGGCAGCGATGGGCGATGATGGAACAGAGGCGTCTTCAGGCATCGACGGGGGCGATGATGTAGCAGAGGCGTTTTCAGGCCGGCAGCGATGAGGGATGGAGGTGGGGGGGGGGAGGGCGATAATGGGACAGAGGCGTCTTCAGGCATCAAGGGGGGCGCCCGCCGGGCGGGCGGCGGGCGGGTGGGGACAGGCCGTGCCTGGCCCCGCCTCACTGATGTTCACTGGTGCTTAGTGGTAGCTAATGGTAGCTTATAGTAGTTAATATTTGTCACTAGGGGTTACTTGTGGTTTCTAGTGGTTACTGGTAGTTACCAGTGGTTACCAGTGGTTACTGGTAGCTCCTGCGGCAGTGGCGTGTACGGCCGCTCCGATACCGTCCTGTGCAGTACGAGTTAATGCACTATCGGTTACTGGTGGTTACTGGTGGTTACTGGTAGCTCCTGGTAGCTCCTGCGGCAGTGGCGTGTATGCACGGTCGCACCGATACCGCCGTGTGCAGTACGAGTCAGCTCAGTAATCACATGCTGTGTCGACACGTGGTGGCTGCCGCCCGACGATAATTTACTGCCGGCTTTGCCTTGCTTTCAAGAAGCTTCCGTTGCGACTTGCCGTCGTATTCAGACGGGTTATGCCGGCCGGCCGGGTCCGGGTGTTAGTGGAAAGGCTGTTTTACATCTACGTTTACAGCTCGTAAATTATACTGAATTGGAAGCAGCGCAGTAAGCATAAAATACGATAATCCACATCCTTGTTGCCACATAGAAACTAAAACCAACAGTCACTGTGAGGGAAAATATATTCATACATACTTCAGTAAAGTTGAACTATAATATAATCGAGGTGGATGAATAATGCTTCAGCCATAGATAACAGTAGACAGCCATATATAATAGTAACTTTGGTTATATTTGCTTCAGCGTAAGTCATTCTATTTTAAGTACGATATCTACGATATTTTGTTTTATCATGATCGTATACGTATGCTAATTCAATTAATCGCGTTTTTTCACATCAGGGGAAATAAGTAGTTAATGAAGATGGGAATGATCACTAACATGGCAACGTTTTTTTTTAAATTTATTGACAATGACCTAAATAAAAGAATCGAGCTTTCGTTGTTACAACATTTTAAAGATGGAACCAACGCAGTACCTAAGCATAAAATACGAGAATCCACATCCTTGTTGCCACATACAATCTGACAAATGTTGTAACAACCAAAGCTTGTTCCTTTAATTTATACCTTATATACAGAGGAATGCTCAATAACATGGCAGTAATGTATATTTTAATGTAAAAGTCGAGACAAAAAGGAATAAGCTTTCGCCGTTACGGCATCGTCAGATTAAAAAATTAAACGATGCCGTAACGGCGAAAGCTTATTCCTTTTTGTCTCGACTTTTACATTCAAATATACATTACTGCCATGTTATTGATCATTCTTCTGTATTAGAGCTGCCACTTTTCAGGCTTGTGGCTACCCGACCCGACCCGCAAATCCCCTTCAACTACCCAACACTACTCACATGAGCATATATGCTGCCAACTACCCGCAAGTACCCACAAATAGAATTTGCCATCATTTTGTCTGTCATTTAATAATTATTTTGTCAATTCTGAACTGTTTTGTGTTGATCTCTTTCCACTAACTGAGGTGCCTATATTTGTTCAAGCATCCCAATTCCCATCAAAATAAATGTTTTTCAATTTATGAAAACTCTGCTACCCGCAAACTACCCACTTCATCCGAATGATCGCTTGTACCACCCGCTACTACCCACATGGGTAGTAACTACCCTCATCTGGTGGGTACGTGGGTAGAAGAGTGACACCTCTACTCCTTATATATTCTCATTCATCATGGCAAAAACAACCATCGAACACATTACAAATTTAGACCTTTGTTGATATGCAACAAATAAACATAACCATGTTAGTGATAATTCCCATATGCATTAATGACAACCACCATCTTATATACCTATACGAAACTAGTTGTTAATGGATAACAATACAATACAATTTCGTCGTATAGACCTTGTTGGCATGAAAGGGATCAAAGAATATGTCCGCAGAACCCAGACTGCCACTGATAATCGTATACGATGACATCCACCGTAAATGGAACCATTAACGGATGCGTTGTTTCGTTGTGCCTTACTTTGCAAATTGGCGATCACCGCGGTCACTCACCTCTGGAGGCCTGCGTTACACTCCAACAGCTAAATACATTCCATCTACACCTCTGGAGGCCTGCGTTACACTCCAACAGCTAAATACATTCCATCTACACCTCTGGAGGCCTGCGTTACACTCCAACAGCTAAATACATTCCATCTAATCACGCCTGCCACAATACGGCGCCGCTCTCCGCTAACGACGCGCACACCGCTCCCCCTCTCTCCCCCTCACAGACTCTCCCCTCACACCTCAGTCAAAGAGACGGCCCCCGCTCTGCATATTTTCCTACTCTGTAATCACAAGACGCGACTTGATTACTTTGAAAAAGTTAACAGAGGGTGAAATTGGGTTTAGCCTAACAAAAGTTGTTGATTGCTACCTTGGTGCGTGTGGCCTGTGGAGGGCCGATGAGGAGGCAGGGAGCACGTGTCGCCCCATGCGTGGATCTGGTGAACCGCGATTGTTCACTG
>VOPJ01013915.1:0-63351 GCA_014673585.1 Semibalanus balanoides
ATGGTTGTCAAGAAAAAAAGAACGCTTAGCGACATTGTTCTAAAATTGTCATACCCATACCCACCCAGTACCCATGACAAGTAAAAAAATGCATACCCTACCCAGACAATCAGAAGAATTGAGTAGGCACCCATGGGTGCACCCAAGGCAATAGATACCAGGTAGCGCCGTCCCACTGCACATCCTTCTGCGCAGGTGTCCGGATGACGTCATAGGTGGTGTCAGCCAGCCGGGAGGCCGCTGCGTAAGCGTTCAATAGACTAAGTTCAAACGGGAAACAAATTGTTTTTCCGTGATATTACAAAAACAATTTAGGATGGAATTCATTGATCTATACTTGGACTGTTCGAATCGGCACGATATATCTTATTTTTAAGTCATTTATATTATATTTCGGCGATTTCCGAACAGGCAGATATCCATAACAGAGTGTGTGCAGCCAGCATCGGTCGGTGTCCGATCCGGTGCTCCGAACCACTCCAGTGGCCGGCCTGGAACTGGTACACATCGACATTCGACCGTAATGAGTCGGTCCTTCATTTCGACCGGCCCGTGCAGTCGGGTCACCATAACAGACCTGTACCAACCGTCCAGCCAACTCCGCTGTCAGGTGGAGATGGGTCTCGGGAGACGGCTTTCAGGACAGTCCAACAAACGTCGATGATAGTGTTCAGTCGGAGGTCACCGATTTCCTGAGTGATTGAATTCTGGATGGACACACCTTCACGAGGTGGACTCCATGGGGTCCACGAGGTGGACACAAGGTCCCAGCATTAACTGGGGTCTGATCTGAACACCATTGACTGGGGGGGGCGTTAAACGCACCCTCGTTATTTTCCGAACTAATGATCGCAGCGAGACGCGCAAGGCGGCATTTGAAAGCACGCATTAAGACATATTTATAGCACGCTCGAAAATCTCGAATTGAGGTCATCTGTCAGGTCACGGTCAGGTCAAAGGTCAAAATAAAGATATTTTCGTGTATGGGGCATACTTTTCACCCAAAGCCTTCGATTGCAACCATGATCACCCAAAGTGCTCTTAAACGTATTATATACATCCCGTATGATCGAAAGTGAAATTATTGGCAAATATCAAAGGTCAAGGTCAGGTCACAAAAAGTCACTATACACAAAATATCTACAAAAGCCATGCAACACATGTTTTATGGATAATTTTACACATGAAAAGCGATAGTGATACCCATTTTACCACTAAACTTCATGTTTACGAAGGAAATGTCAAGCTAAGGTCAAAGTAAGGTCAGCAAATGTTTTTTTATTGATAAATATAAACCCAAAAGTCGTGATTTAAGACCAGTTTTGTCTCAGAAATACAGTGCTGTCAATTATTTGTCTGCGCCTTGTCAAAAAGTCAAAAAAACGCAATTTCAAAATATGTCGTCATCAAGTAATAAGTTACCAGCATTGTAAATGCGATCACTGTCAAAAATAATGATATTATTCTGGAAATTTGGTATGATAGTTGTTCGCGTATAGTTCTGACATATCTTCCAGTTTTTCAATATCTTTGAAAATCTTTGATTTTATTGCAATTTGACCGCGTGTATGCACCGAAAATCGTACACTATCGGCTCGCAGAACAATATGACAAAACGCGATGGCGAGACATCCGACATACATTTGTTGATTAAATACAAAGCAGATCAACAGTCGTCTCGTCACATGCGCAATAAGGCACCATCAGCTGTCAGTTGTCACCGCAGTCACACTGCACGGTGCACCGTCCTACCGCTGGCTAAACGTGTGGCGGTCACGCCTGTCGAGCCGCTTGACGACGAGCTTCTCGCGCAGCCATCTGATACTCAGGTGAAGCCGACGGTGCGAGCCGGCGCGCCACGAGTATGTTCACTGATAAGATGAGGAACCGAGGCTGATGGCCCCCCACAGCCACTTTCATGATACCCGCCTCCGGCTGAATGTTTCGCCATGATGTCCACAGAAGAGTCATCGAAGTTCTCCACCACACCATCCACTAGCGATGCGGAATGGCCGACCACGGCTGATGGTGAACAGCCCCAGGAGCTGGGCAACCACTCCAGCATGGCGGGTCTGACCGCAGCTGAAGGTGACGCCAGCCCAAGCGATGATTCGACGTGGGCATCTTGGAAGCCCCGTAGCCCAGCGACGAATACCAGGCCTTTACGCTCTAGGCCCAGCTCGCTGTCTTCCTGGCCAGACCCAGCTGCCTCTGTGACCTTCGAGTAGACGTGGTCGAGCTCGACTGCATCCTATTCGTCCACCGGGTCGAGGAACTGAAAACACACATTTGGTACAAATCAGCGATGAGTACAGCTAAAGGAATCTTGCATAAGGTTCTGCTGATGTGGTATAATTATATAAAAAGGAGATTTGCGATCAAAGGAACTTCATCAGCTGTAAAGGAAATTTGATTTATCAGATATTTATCCAGTAATTATCTGAAGGTATTCAGTACATAAATTAGAATAGTAACCACGCCGACCATGTTCTTGCAACGTGACAAATCACGTGATTTGGTGAGTTTGGCTGTAAAAGGTTCAGGCCGTCGGCCAAATAAATAAATACATTTGTTGCAAAAATTTGAACTTTGCCGAATCAAATGATAGAAGCAGGCAATCCAAATATATCATGTTTTGTTTCTAATAAAACAAAATGCAAAAGCGTTCAAAATCTTAATGCTTAGCATTCAAGAACAAATCTGTTGAAAGTATGATTCACTCCTCACTTTGATAGTAACGCCATCCAGTTCAGACATGCTGAGAATGAAGCTGGTGCTTGGTGGAGCCGCAGGAGGTTGGCCAGTGCTGAGGAAGTCGGCGGAACCTGGCTCCACCTTGACAGCATGATCCGGGCACAAGATGGCCCTCAGAGCTGATGGGCCATCAGCGTCGCCCTCAGTTGCTGACAAACTTAAAACATGCATCCGGCTTGTGGTTCTGGTCGCCCATGGCCTTGAAGCTGATTGAAAGTGTTCATCAAGGCAATCTTGTTCAGTCCAGGAAGTGAGGATGGTAGCTCAGAATGACCCAGGTACGACCTGCTGAGGTCTTCGTAAAGCCCACACACCCACGCTGAACTGCGGAGGATGCCCAACTGGAACGGGAGCAGCGTTGCTGGTGAGGCCGTGCCGGAGCGACGTCTGACACCAACCTTCCGGGTGTTGGCAATCAGGTTATCCATGTCCCGCAGCTGCAGGGCTGAGCCCTGTGCTGCTTTTGAGGCATTCAAGCTCATGTAAGCATGCCGCTCCAGCTGGGCGTTGCAGCTGCACCACTGCACATACTCTGCCCATCTTTGATTGTGATCCTTAAAAGTGAAAATATATTTATTACATTTGTGTCATCGGCAGCATCAGGGTCAGAATCATTGACATAACGAAGAAATTGCTATCGGGCACCAGCTCATACAAAAATACACAAATTATGTTTATTAAGGTACAAGAAACTTGTGCGTGAATATATATATATATATATATATATATATATATATATATATATATATATATATATATATATATATATTTTAATAAATTAAGTCTGAATGTTTTGATGCGATGGATTCCCGAGATCAGGTCCCACACCAAGCCAAGCTTGTTGGGCAGCCCCTGACCCCACCATCCGATCACGCAATTCCAGTCACCGGCAGAATTTAGAGACAAAAGTTGAACATCCCCTAACGACTGAAGACGGTCCGCCCAGCTCGCTGGCTTCATCTGATCTTTGACGCCGCCGCTGCCACCAGCTGCAGGTCATCCCCGCCAGAAGCAAACAGCGAGCGCCGAAGCGGTGCGAACCCATTTTGCTTTCCCCCAACATTGGAGCTAGGTGTCGGCCCTTCCCCGTATTTTACTATGATCTTTTAACTCTGAATTATATCAACTGCATTGTCTACGATTTTGTGTTTATGTTTTGTAAAACAAGGATGCAGTTGCAATCAAAAATTCAAATGAAAACATTTAACTGCATTTAATTTGGAACTGGTTTTGCACCTTTCCATCTTAACACCGCATTGTTTACATGACCATCGTAGCATGAAAATGGGCGCAAATTGACCTTAGTTGTCGGCGCGCCCGAAAACCCCAATAAACAAACAAAAAAGTAACATGGAAACACTGCTAAATACAATGCACTTCTGGTAAGGGATATGTTTCTTTGTCGTATCGCTGATAGAGCTATTTCTTGGTCACAATATTTTAATTATTTTTGGAGGTAAATGCTACTATTCATGAAATTTTACTAGGCGCCGCAAGGTAAATAACATTCAATACGTCATTATATATATTTTATATTAATGTAGTCCGAATGTTTTGTGTGGATGGCTTTCCGAGGTCAGGATCCCCGCTAAGCAGAGCTTGTTGCGCAGGTCCTGACCTCACCACCCGATCGCGCAACTCCTGTTGGCTGGCAGAATTTAGAGACGAAATTTGCACGTGCCCGACATACCTGGACACGGTCCGCCCCGGTCCGTACTGACGTCACTTGGCCTGGAATGCGACCGCTACCACTGCACTGGCCGCAGGCCATCCCAGCCAGGAGCAAATAGCGAGCGCTGAAGCGACTCGAACCCGAGCTGCCACTACCGGGATAGGTCAGAAGACCGGCGCTCTCCCACTGAGCTACAGTTAAATTATATGTCGACTTTGCTCCCTAGCGTCCAGCATGAAAAAGAGTCGGCCAGGAGTCCGAAAAAGGAAATATATATATATAATTATATATATATATATATATATATATATATATATATATATATAATATAATATATAAGCGATACATCATGTTGGCGATAATAACCGGGTTGCGATCACAAAGGTATATCGCTATTTATTACCATTTTCTTACTCAGGGTCGCACCAAAAAATTCGCCCCCAACTTCAAAAGTTTCGCCCCCAAGCATAGTTCCTACGCCCATGGCCAACATTGTACCTGATCGCAAACTGCTACCCGCAATACTCATAGTCTTCCTGAACTACTCTACAGATGGCTCTCCAACATTGCGCCTGATGCATATCTGTACCGCAATACTCATGTCTTCTTGAACACTCCACAAGATGGCTTGCCAAATTGCGCCTGATCATACTGTACCGCAATCTTCATTCATGTCTTCTTGAACCATCAAAGATGGCTCTGCCAACATTGCGGCCTGATATACTGTAACCGTTTACTATGTATTCATGAACTACTCTAACAGATGGTCTGCCAACATTGCGCCTGATGCATACTGTACCGCAGTACTCATGTCTTCCTGAACCACTCCACAGCAGTGGTGGCTCGTGGTCATCCAAGTACCTGAGGCGGGAGGCCCAAGCCTCAGTTCAATTTTAGTTCTCAATTCAAAAGTACTCAATTCAAGTTCAGAAGTTCCAACGGGTAGGAGAGGGGTGTCATTTTCTGAAAATGATTGGGGGGACAATGCTAACTTTAAAGATTCTAATTTGATTTTTACCATGCAACACCATAGGCCTAATGTTAAAATTTGAGATCATAAGGGGTGCCCCCCCCCAAAGTATACAAATCGACACCGGTGGGAGGGACTGCAGCTGCCCGAAATCACGCCTGGCGCCACCGTTTTTTTTCTCATCTGGTTCGGCCTTGTGCCGTGTATCGGGAGATATATGCCGGGGAGGGGGCGAGGAGGGGCCTGGGATTCCCCCCCCATTGGACCCCTCCACTCGGAGCCAGGGGATTCGATCCGGGAGGCTATCCCCGGAACCGGCGCCACCGCCTGGGCTGGCGACTCACGGGCAGCATGCGAATCTGAGCCTTCGAGCAGGTCGTACTAACGCATGCGCAAGCGCCTAGAGGCCGACTCGTCGGCGGCCTCACGAGCCGAGACGCAGAGGGAGAGCTGCAAATTTAATGTAGCATCACGTACACGTAACGAACTATAACGCAAACATTAAATGATATTTTAAGTAATATTTAAGAATGTGTTACATTCCTATGGTAAGGTCTATCTAAACAACACCGCAGTTCGATGGCAAACATCGCCATACGGTTCCAGGGAATTGAAAAGTCGCCGCTCTACTCTCGGCCATGGCCCGCACGCCGCGCCGCCTGCCCGGCGCCGACGGCACGATTGTAAAGTATCATAATATAAATAATATAGTATAGCTTTCGAGCAAATATGTGACCAGATCGATACATTAACATGTCCCCTAGTTCATGAACTTTGATTGCCGTCGCTGCGACTCCTAGAATTCAAATAATATCGCTTTGAGGCCCAAAACATCCCGGCCTCAGTCGATTGTCATTACCCAGCACGGCGCAGCATCGCCGGCTGAGATGCGTTCGCCCGCTGGTGCCTCAGTAGCTGGGTTGAACGGGCGGAGGCGGTGAGGCGGCAGACGGCCGGGCCTCAGCCGCTTCGTAGTGGTCACGGAAGTATTGCTAACCGTACGAACCGGTGGCTGGCTGGGTGATGGAAGACTACTGCGAGCCAGATAATTTTGGTGTTATGTCATAATGAAATGCACTGGCGATGTGCAGAATGAGAATCACTCACGCATATTGCTTGTCTATGGCAACCAATGCATATTTCCAGCACATTCTTCCTAAAAAACTAAAAGGTGAGGCCCCGGCCTCAGTTTGCTTCTATGATGGCCGCACGCAACATCCTGACCAAACGCCAGTTTGTTGACATTTTATTCGTTAGTGCCCTGTCGTTTCGCTGAAAATGATTGAGATTGACTTTTACCCTATTAGTGGCAAGGGGGAGGGCAAATATCCCACCCTCATGTTTTTCTTAGATATCTCCGAAACAGCTACGAGTAGGCTTTATGAAACTTTCGGACTTTTCTAAATTAATTTTCACATCTGGTGTTCAAATTTTGGATTTTTCTGACTTGAACAGAGCGGTTCCAGGGCCCAGTTTTGGGAGGATTTTTCGGCGACATTTGTCGATAATACGGAAATGCGGTCTTCACGGAATTCTTCCTACTGTCACAATAAATGAAGAGTTGATAGCTTTAACGGTGATCCCCAATAAGTTTCATGGTTGATGTTTCAAGAAATATTGTAATTTTTAACGGCAGAGGCGGTTCAGGTACTTGAAAAGGGGGGATTTTCTACAAGTAGAAGCGCGTAGCTACAAGTCATCAAGCAATATAAATTGCGATTATAGCTATGGAAGATTCTGGAAGATAGTTTTCTCCTTTTCCACAATTTCTGGCAAAATTTATTACGTCTTGAGTTTCAAGGGCGTTTCCAGGCACGAAAAGGGGTTAAACTTGCATAGTGATAAAGAATACCAGCGATTACGCGTGCCATAAACAGATTAGTTTGAGACATGATGACTGGAAATATGAGTCCAAGGAGAGAAAATAAATACATTTTTATGCAGAGGCGCGCTCAGCGAATCGACAAAGGGGTCATATTATTGCAAAGGAAACTTGATCATGGGCCTAACAAGGACATAAACAACTGCAGTTTTTTTCGATGCGAAAGCACCAGGGGTCCTTTTTGAAAAACATTTGAGATAATAGGCGAGCCCAGTAGGGTAAAAAAGCGGGTAAGCTTATGTGAATGAAAAATTGCACGTAGCAACTAGTAATGTTGACTAAGTTAGTATTTCATATTAGCCGTGATTCTTCTTTATCAAAAGGTTTTGCACCTCCCAAATGGGATCATGGATACGGCCTATGAATGATTTTCAGAGCAATTCAAAGGAACTATCTTATGAACCAGTAACTGTTTATATTCGTGGTAGAGGCATGACTGCTGATCATATTTGTATATTTGGCTCCCTTTTCGTTAACCTGGCACGACTATGGCTACAAAAATATGCTTAATCAACTATTTTGCCCCCCGCAGTTTAACGTAATTCTGGCCGTATTCTCTTATCTAGAAAAAGCCATACAAAATGGTTGAATTACGCTTTTACTTTACCCCCAATTTAGTGACCTGCACACAGCTACGATTTTTTTTTATTTTCACAAATTGTCAATACATCATTTTCCTAGTCAATATCTGTCGATCCCTATTAGTTGCCTATTATGTATGTCGATCCCTTTTAGTCGGTTGATAAACATGGCAGCTGTGCTGGCTCAAATACACCTATATTATTTTTAGTTTTTGTCCCCGGTTGCCTCCTTATATTAAGATTAATAACATTCGTTTATTTATAGAAATGTATCATCATGTTAAGGTGGAATTTGAACCACCGTTTGGATTTTTTGAAAATCGGACTGGGTAGATCTCGCGATCTCCGGGGGCCTAATATGCCCCCCCTGCCACTAATAGGGGTAGCCGGGAGCCTGCCACTAATAGGGTTAACGATATAACTGCTACTAATCAAGCTTTATACAAAAATTTGCTCGATTCGTGCACACTGGCGGATCCTGAACGTGGATTTTGGGGCCTGAATTTTAAACAGTTTCAACAAATTTGGAAAACTCATTGAATTGGGCTTCCGTGTCTGTTTTTGAACGGTTTTAAACAAATCTAGCTTAATAAAAGTTGATTATATTTCCTTCTACATTCGTAAATGTGTCAAATTTCGCCGATTTCAGGTGATATGTGAAAGAGGCTTAAGCCCCTGCCACACCCCCTTGGATCCGCTAGTATTTGTGCAAGACTATTATGGTTCCTTAGCGTGAATATCAATGATTATGAATGCGTAAAATCATCTAATTGAAGCTTTGTTGACGAGCATTATAAAATGGTAAATTAGTTTTTTACTTTGTTTTACAACCAGAGTTTTGCAGCTTATTTGCTGTTTCCTGATCCATCAGTTGGCTGAAAACACAAGATACATGTCCGGTGTCCCTTTATGTCACACTCATGACACAACGTGACAGTAAAACAGATCTTATCACCGCTCGCACGACCTCACGACCTAATCGGCGCTACTGCTGCTGATACAGCAGCTACAGCTAGAGGTGTCCAACTTGTGGTAGCCAGCTGATGGCCTGCAATATTGTGTTGATACCCATGGACCAGCTCTGGTCGACTCTGATTCAGGCTGCGGATGTCGGCTGGCAAGCTAAGGCGTGGCGGGCGCCCGGGGTGTTTCTGTCGTTGGAGTTTCCACTGCCTTCCGCCGTGGCTCGTCGACTCACAGCTCCATTCGGTTTCTGAAGGCTTCTTTCACCTCATTTCTGCCACTGCTGGTGGTGTTCTCTGGCTCCTCTTTTTCCGTCCGGAAGCCAAGTAGCCTCAGGTAAAGGAGTAATCGAAGCACTGAATCTCAGCAGTGCAGCGTTCTCAGGCATACTCCAGGACCAGGGACATGTTGGTTGGGCCGGCCGGCTGCAGCTGCCAGGTCGTTGAAGTTCTTCAGCGTGAGACCACACATGCTACAACCTCACTGCAACCCAAATGCCTTACACACACCACACAGAAAGACAATCAAAGCTATTTGTAGCTGCATCCATTGACGTAATAAGCGAAGGCCTTCACTTGTAAATTGTAATCTGACCTACCGTGTGGCAGGCCCGAGCCTGCGGCGCCGCCCCAAGCTGGGTCGGATCACGCCAGCCAGGCTGTCGCGACAAGTTTAGAGCTGAATGAGCGGCGCGGAGGCAGGTTGGGGCAAGCAAATCTTGTTCGCCCCTATGCAGAAAAAGACGCTGAATTCAGTCGTAGTAATTTTTCCTTGAGGCCTTTTGAGTCTCGTTCTGTTTTTTTCTTTCTTTTTAAACGACTTTTCTTAAAACGTCTGACATGAGGAGGTCCTTTTCAAGCAAGTATAATTCCACATTTACTCACAGAAAACGCATTTAAACAACTTCAATATATTCCTAACGAGTTTCTGCATCTGTTGATGTCTCATTTTCCAAAGTTATTTTCCGGGAACACAGCACCTAGCCGCGTTGAAAACAGGAAACCTTTTTTCGCTACACAGCTCGTTTTGTGGAACCAGTATGTGTGGTGCTACTTTGGACATTTATTATAACCCTAAAACGTTAAAATAAGCAAATGATACGACTAAACGAATAAACTTTGGACATTTTCCAATCCAATGAGTGGCATCCGTAGGCATAAATCAAATCAGTTTTTTTAATAAATTCAGGCTAACTGGTTCGGCCAACACTGTGCCTGCCCACAGACAATGGCTCTGCCAGGTGTTGGGCGTCGTCGGAAGACTTTGGACCAGGATTTCGCTTCGCATTGAAACTGTTGTTAATTATCATTAAATGATAAAATAAATATTTACCAACCATAAAATAGCCAAAACTAGTTATGTTCATGAATTAATGCGTCTCTTTGGAAAAGTGGCCAGATAAAGTAATACAAAATCATTTCATAAAATGGTTGCAGATTAAACTCATTGTTTTCCCATTGCGGGCGAAAACGCGAGGACCCAAACCAACTGGAAGTGCCTTCCGCCACAAGCGCTCGTGCGCCGAATCGGTCATGTGACCGAGCTCAGACGCCCTCACCTTATTTATATTGCCTTGGCTCTGCCAACATTGCGCCTGATGCAAACTGTACCGTAATACTCATGTCTTCCTGCACTACTCTACAGATGGCTCTGCCAACATTGCGCCTGATGCATACTGTACCGCAATATTCATGTCTTCCTGAACTACTCTACAGATGGCTCTGCCAACATTGCGCCTGATGCATACTGTACTATCGGTTCCAAAATAAGCGTCCCGCTGGGTTGGACGACACAGCAGTTAAAAGGAATATACCGCCTTGGGAAAAGTATGTAGACTGATGGAGATGAGTGCCACTCATCTGGGCACTCATCTCCATCATTCCACATACTTTTCCCAAGGCGGTATATTCCTTTAACTGCTGTGCCGGCAGACCCAGCGGGACGCTTTATTTTGGAACCAATAGTACCACAATACTCAATACTCATGTCTTCCTGAACCACTCTACACAAACACATGGCTCTGCCAACATTGGGCCTGATGCATACTGTACCGCAATACTCATGCTTTCCTGAACCACTCCACAGATGGCACTGCCAACATTGTACCTGATGCATACTGTACCGCAATGCTTCCCACGCTCTGTATTATGCTTTGCTTATTTTTCAGGATGTGCACAATTATTGTAATCTCTGGGTGTATATTCTATTGATATTGCTCCTTATTCCTTACAACCTGCGATGTACCCGTAATACACTAGACTACGTGACGCAACCACCTCGCCACGCGGTCCCACACGGCTCAGTGCTCGGTGCTCATTCCTCTCGCACTCCCGCAAGCCGCACAGGCCGTCAATAAAATGAGCCGACCCTGACTCATCGGGTCTCAGCAAAAGTGGTGAGATTCCAAATGTTTCGAACTTCAAACAAAACCATGATTTACAACGAACTTCAACTGTGAGAAAGAGGACAAAAACGATGAGCATGCATTCTTTATTGTTATACAGAACTTCTTTTCAGGCATGGAAGCACCTTTGTTCCTTTTTGAAAGTTGTGGTTGCAGTTTCATTATTGGGGTTGCACTTTTTGAAGTTAGGGTTGTAGCTACAACCCCAAAAGTATAGGTTTCTACCCCCATGGTATTAGCAATATACAATTCAGTTTACACCAATAATTAATGCTACAATATATAAATACACGTACCCTGCGCATGCAAACGTCGATAGGTAAGCTTTGACTAAGGTACCAGAGCGCCTGTCGGGGTCGGTGCGCTGTGTAAAGGTGGTGTAGTAAGGGTTGGTTTGATGACGTCACTGGTGTCATGACACAATATTCGTCCGCAATTCTTCGTCCGTAAATCTCGTCCGGAACCTTCTGGATGCAGGCCTGGATTGATGGATGGACAGATGAATGCAGGATGGAAAGCATGAAAAATACTGGATGCAGCCAGGATTTTTCTCTGTGGGGGAGGGGGGCGTCGAAAAAACTCAGATTACTCCTCAGCCATATGCTACTGACCGGGGGTAGGGTCGAGTTTTCAGAAAATTCCATTCTATCCAGTGTGAATTTATTTTGCTGAGGGGGGGGGGGGACATGGCCCGCGCCCCTTCCTTGGTTATTTCTCCTGCATGGATACTAATCGAATATTACCTAACCTTTATGTTATGTCGCTGCTGATTGAGATTCGAACCTAACCCAAAATGGAGATTAGTTCAACTAAACTTTGTCCTGAGCACCAGTGACGTTATCAAACCGTCGACGGTGACAGACAAAAGGGAGTTTAGTTTATCTGAGCTGTGTTTATCTCGTGAGCAATAGCACCAGGCCCAAAACCGAGCGTCCGAATTCGCCGCGACTTGACCTTGAAACGTCTATCTGTGTTAGAAAGTACCGTCATTCAACTTTTTTGTCCGACGTTTGTTTCAAGTCGACGTTTTTTGTTCAAGTCGTCGACGACGTTTTTTTCTCAAGTCGACATCGACGACGTTTAAAGTTGAGCCAGAGCAATTCTCACTGTTTTTTTTTGTTGTTGTTTTTTTTTTTTTATAATGAAAGAAGCTGAGATTGTTGACAATATAATTGGCTGCATACGCTTCTTCATTTTAAAGTTCACTGACGGAATGGTGATGTTGATTTTGCAATATTCCAAATACAATTTTAGTCCGCAAAGAAGTGATTCAAAAGAGTGCGGAGGCGACTCCAATTTTACGAATGATTGCTAATCATTGCTGGTGCAAATGTATTTTTGATCTAGTGGGGTCCGTTTCGAAAACCAGACTTTGCAGGTGATTTTGGGCACACTTTATCTACCGATACACACCAAAAACTCAATAATGGCCTGCAATGTGGAACTCTGCCTTTAATCCGCGCTTGACCGGGGGGGGGGGGGAAATATTGCCCCCTGCTGTTTATTGGTGATAACTCACAAACTATTCAAGATATGAACCTGAAACTTTCCGTACCTTTCTGCACATCACTTTTACATCGCTTTAAAAATTTGGAAATGGTTCAAATTTTGGGGGTTAGATATACCTACAATGTTTTGTGACATCATGTTTCTTGAATTTAGCGACAAAATCACTCAAGTTTTAAGCAGCTGCAAAATGGTTCCATTTTATGATAAACTAAAACCCCAATAATAACTAAAACCCCAACCCCAATAAACTAAGCCCCCCAAAAAAAACAATAGCAAATTGCATGTAGTATAAAACTGCAATCTCCAAATTGTCAAAGTTTGGATTTTTACCAATTTTTTTTATATTTTTGACATTTTTCCCCATTTTTTTTTTGTCGCATAAAAAACGGGATATATGTGAAAGAGTGGTATTCAAGCAGCATACAGACCAAATTCCTAAAGAATATCACCATTTTTGACTTAGTGATAGCTTTTCAAGCACAACGAACTACACTCGAATTTAGTAATAAAATCACAAAAACTTTGAAAAATTGTGAAAAGGGAGAAATTAAAATATAAACTAGAATTGAACAAAAACAGACAGACATGCAAGTGTTCTATAACAAAAAAAAATCTCAAAATTTTGTAATTAAATTTGTATTTGATTTTGTTTTGTTTTTATTGATGTTGTTTTTGTTTTTGTTTTTGCTGCGAAAATATCAAAAACTAGATATAACTAGATATATATGTTAAAGAAAGGTGTTAAAGCAATATAAAAGCCAAGTTTTAAATAAAGAGCACCATTTTTACTAACAAAGTCTAAGAATGGTAGATGACGTTTTTTAAATTGCTTTTTTTTTTGCTTATTTTGACCAGATCAAGACAAATAAATGTCAGCAATATATTTTTGAGATTTAACTGGTCTAAACATGTCTTTTTTGTTAAGGTTTATCAATTAAAACATTTGACCTCATTTGACCTGAATTTAACCTCAGCTTGACACACTCTGCATTTAAATGAGCTCCGATGGTGCCTTGATCATCACTATCAATTCATACGTATAAAACGGCCCATAAAACATGTGTCGCATGACTTCCAAAAAGCTGTTTCGGATAGTGACCATTTGTGACCTGATCTTGACCTAGACCTTTGCAAAAAATCGCAATCTTGCTCATGCGGGATGTGTGTCATACCTTTGGGGGCACTTATGGTGATCATGGTTGCAATCAAAGGCTCTGGATGGAAAGTATGATCTATAAACAAAAATGTATCGATTTTGACCTTTGACCTGACCTTGACCTGATATGCGGCCTCGGATGAAAAAAAAATATGCTTGAGATGTGTCTCGATGAGAGCTTTCGAACGCCGCCTTGCGCGTCTGCTACGATCAACGGTTCCGGAGATAACGAGGGGGCAATATTTGCCCACCTCTTTTTTGCTGTAATTTGCAAAATATAATATATTGCGCAAAGGTGGATCCAGGTAAACATCATGGGGAACCAAGTGCGTAACGACTTTTATCATCTTACTAATTTGAAGTTGATCTAATTTGACCGTGGATATCGCCTCCCATTCTATATACCTGAGTGCGCCTTTGCCCTACAATATGTACAATTCAAGTATTTATGATGT
Source organism: Semibalanus balanoides (assembly GCA_014673585.1). Classification (NCBI taxonomy): domain Eukaryota; kingdom Metazoa; phylum Arthropoda; class Thecostraca; order Balanomorpha; family Balanidae; genus Semibalanus; species Semibalanus balanoides. Next base: position 14,347 of record VOPJ01013915.1, read on the forward strand.
ATATTCCAGTGGCATCGTTTCTGACCCACTTATTGCACCGCAAACTACGAAGGAAGTATGCGCCGCACAACCACTTTCGTAACTGCCTCCCCAAAACATGGGCCTGGCACCGCCTCTGCTTAGCCGATTTGTTTTTAGTTTTGACACAAAAAGTTAGGAAAAGTCACAAAATTTCAAGACGTTAGCCTATAACGTTTTAGAAGCGGCTAGCGCAAAACTACCGGGGGCAGAATCTGCCCCCGCAAGGAATAGGGTTAACGGTGTACTAAATCGTCTTGGCTTGCATTGTACGTACTGAGCCTGTATCCCATACTGTATCTTGTACTGAGCCCAGTGTCCGGAATGCCCCCGCGATGTTTCACGTTGCGCTCTGTGCCGACGAGACGGATTTTAGCCAGTAATGTGCACCTGTCAGCCGCAGGTCACAAGGCCGCAAAGCGGGCGATTTAACGCCGTCTTTTATTACCGCGCGGCGTCACAGCGGCGCCTTGCCGGTGATTTAGTCTGTCTCGGGCCTCCGCTGAGGCATGTCATCAGCGGATGACCTCCCACTACCCTCCCTGCTGACCGCACCCCCTCCCTCCCTCCCTGCTGACCGCACCCCCTCCCTCCCTCCCTGCTCCCTCCTGCTTGACCGCACCCCTCCCTCCCTCCCTGCTGACCGCACCCCCTCCCCTCCTCCCTGCTGACCGCACCCCTCCCTCCCTCCCTCTGACCGACCCCCTCCCTCCTCCCTGCTGACCGCACCCCTCCCTCCTCCCTGCTGACCGCACCCCCTCCCTCCCTCCCTGCTGACCGCACCCCCTCCCTCCCTCCCTGCTGACCGCACCCCCTCCCTCCCTCCCTTTCCTACTCCGTCACACCCAGTGGCGCGACTGACAAACTGTTGAGATGTTTGTAATGCATTACTGCCGTGTTGGCTGTATGTTCGATGGCGGCGGCAGTGCAGGCGAGTGTTGGCTGTATGTTCGATAGCCGCGGCAGTGGGCGGAGATGATTGGTGGGAGAGAGGCGGGATATTATCGGACAGTCTCGTCTGATAGCAGCCAGCAAAACAGACTGACGGAAATGTCGCGCCACCAGCTTTTATCTGGAGAAAAGCGCCGATGGGAACGGAGCAGTTGCCGCGGCGCGTATCCCCGCACTAGGGTGTTAATTATGCAAGTAGCCAGATGATGCGCGAATCGGGCGGATGAGGATATATATCGGATCCGACACGATTTCATTGTCCCATCATCGTTGGGAGTTAATTGACTTGTTGTGCTGCGCCTATAGGAAAGAGGAAAACATTCGTCGACGTCATCTTGCAGCACAAACATGGCATCTGTTTTACTTTGGCATCATCCAGGCATTACCATAGGCTCGTTTTTCGCAAGGATAAGACATCGTATTACAAAGAAACAATATTTTTAGGTACATACATCTGGTTGCTGGAAATATCCGAAAATTGCGCCAGTTCTTAAGAAGCTTAAGTACACCAATTTCTTACGGCACTTCATAGTTACAGGCGTAGCCATTTGGAAGACCTGCTGTAAAATTATGAAGTGCTGATACGAAGCTGTAAATACACGACTAAGATACTGCTGAATGGCCACATTCTTTGTAGACAACCAGCCAACATAGCAGCTCAATTGATGTTTTCGTTTATCCAGGTCGGGAAGGAGAAGGTTGTCCAGACTGGCGCAGTTCTGAAATGGCGGTGAATTACCCCAATTGAGACAATAAGTGCACGAACCGGGCAAAGGCCCGGAAGCAGGGGGGCAGCGGGGGCGCATGCAATCCAAATTTGGGACCGTGGAGGCGACGCCTCCCCCAAATTCGGCGTTGCTGATCTTAACGTTATGTAAAAATGTAAAACATCGAAATGTGAGTTTTGTTTTGCAAAATTCTGCAAACATCACACTTGTATTCATGTTTACCGGAATTTTTTCCTTTGTCAGCGAAATTCTCTATAAGAAACCTGATGCCAAAAGCCAGGGGCGTCGCCACCGGGGGAAAAGGGTGGTGGTGAGCTACCCTAGCCCTACCATTCCCCCAGATTGGCAAGATTTTAAAGAAAATATATTTCCATGCAAGTTGTCCTGAAATTTAATAATTTTATTGGTCATGAAATTTAATCATCAATTTAATTATTTTGAGATTACAAATACTAATATGACATTTGATTGGACGATAGATGGACATCCGTCGAAAAATGGTAATGTTTCTCTTTTCTCCTTCATTGGCATTAACAATTTCGTGACAATTTATAACGTCATGCATATGATAGCTTGAATACGAAAGCTGTTGCACACAATAATGACGGACTTAAGGCATATTTACCAGTAAGACGCCTTAAACGGCGAAGGACGAGCGAGTCCGAATAAATCCGCGTCAATTTATTCACCCCGTCCAACGGAGGTTTCGTCTTGTGCAAAGCATGCATTGAATTATTTTCGCTGTGTTTGTTTTGCCGTTCGCAAAATAGATCCGAACAAATCGATACTTAAATAACTAAAAAAGGTTTTGAAGCGTTATTGGAATTTGCAATTATAAGCTTCATGTTTTGTAGGCAAAAAATTCATTTTGGGTGGGTAATTAAGATGGATTTGAATTGCGCTTTGACAGCGCATCTTTATCGTCTGCACCTTTTGGTTTTGAAGCTCGGGGCGGTGTAATTGAGGAAGTATTAATCAAATTCGTTATAAAAATATACAGACAGATTTAAACAGTGAAATACTGCATGCAAACCTGATTTCTTAAGCGTTTTAGAGACGTACATTGTCTACAGATTGGTGTTTTTTCAAATCGCTTCACGTCCCAATATGCTGAGCCCTGATTTAAATTGTGACGGACGTCAACAACTATGAATTGTTGCGCTTGTATAGCAGTAAACTTTGCACGTACCGACGCGCCGCTGAAATCGACACATAAGTGCATACGGCCGGGCGGATCGTTTCTCTCACATCTGTGTTTGACCCGTGTCTTTGCGACTTTTGGTTGCCGAGATATAGGTCCGGTTTGCAACGATGTTTGTATGTAAGTTTTGGGGACGGGAACAGGGTGCACGTGCGGCACAGTGCAGTGGTGACCCAGAAGTTTGACCTGTGCAACATTGCCAGTGGTGTGGTTCCAGCTCTCACAAACCAAATTTTTAGCTTTATAGGTCCCCCCCCCCCCCCCCCCCCCCAGCCGTTTCTCGCTACAGCAGGATACACCTTTCTGACAACCCCTGGACGGGCACGTGTCACGACGCGCCGGTGCCTGATCAACACATGAGAACAATGTAAAATAATCATATGTCATTGCCATGGGGCTATCATATGGCGAAGACCGCTTGTTAATCGATGCGGGGTTCAAAAGTATAAGCTCTGACCAGCGTCGCGGTCGGCCCTGGCCGGCCGGCCGGGTCGGCCGCTTATATGTGAGAAAAATCCGATATTCAATGAGGATTCGCTCCGCGCTTCGCGCTCGCTCGTAATAAACGCAGGCTGTTTGTAACGCTAGCAACAGCTATGATCGTTGTGATTGGTACTTATGGAAATGGTTACAGTTATTTTGCAGCAGAGTTTGCGTATGACGCATTTCTGACGTCAACATATATATCATACTATCGCCGAAGTTTCCGGGAAATGAAAAATTGTCTTCTGCATGTGGCCTTCTAGTCCTGGGTTGAAAGTAGGTATTTAGCGCAGCGAGGTAAATAAAAATACATAGTGCATTACGCTTTCACCACATTTACGCTTTCACCACAACCCGTTTTTATATTTGCTCTTATACAAATTTGCTATCTCAGTTCAAAATCCCATGTTAACCCTATTCCCTGCGGACGGCCAGAATTACGTTAACCTGCGGCGGGGACAGATTATGCCCTCCAGAGATCTCGAGAACTGCTCGGCCGATTTCAATGGGATCACCATTCGATTCGTCATGACATGATTTTTCTTTTTTAACCCATATTTTTTGTTGTTCAAAAATGGGGACCAGGGGGCCAAAAATACGGAAAAATTGTGTTTTTGAATGGTCATTGCGGCCATGGGCTGGGACCGATGTGCATGCCCAAAACGTTTTTAAGCGTTACGCTAAGGTATGTTTTTTTGGTAGCCCGTTAGCTCAAGAAATCGTTCTGTAGCGTAGTTAAAGCATTTCGTAGCGTATTACCGAACAAATGTAATCTACGCTAGGTATTTGGTAGCATATTATCATGGGCGGCGCCACAGTGTGAGGAGGGGGTGGGGGGACAAACATTGCGCCCCTCAAGATTAAAGAAGGCCCCATAAAAATAGGTACCTAGAAAATATACCTAAGTTCTGTGCACTGAGCAGTTCCTAAATACATACACTTAAAACATAAGTTAAGTACAAGTCTAGCACCTATAAGGTGCTAACTGCTAAAGCACCATTAGCATCATGGAAAAATGGTTCCTTTTCACATTTTAATTTAAGTATGCTAGATGGGTGCTAACCAAAATTCTCTTATTAGCAGCATACAATTAATATCATGCCATGTCAACTTTTAGGGTGTATCAAGATGATATTCTATTAGCACCATATAAATTAGCACTCTTCGGTTTTGAAAATAGCACCATATCTGCTGCTCTTTACTTGCAGCCAAAGGGTTCTATGTAAAACACCAGCACCAAAAATGGGTTATTTTTTAGCACCTTGATGTCAGTGGGGAGAGGTTTGGTCATGCATTGCCATTTTTAGCATGTGCCATTTTTTTAAGAATATGCAAAAAATTGTTACACAAACTGCTATTTTTGGTGACGATGAGGCAATTTTGCTCCCAGTGTAGATTTTTTAGGAAAAAACAACAACAACAATGCAGTAAATCCTGGCAACACCATCAGCAACTGTTTTAAATTATTTACACTGCAATATGGGCCACAAGCCCGTTCCATAATTGGTTGGAGTGATTTGTTTCCATTTCAATGAAAACATCCATGAAAATGTTCAGAATTGACCATGGATTATGCATGTGGTAATAGCTTTGAAGTGCAATCACACGTGAAGCTGTAAACGGCACCGAAACACGAAACTTTGTATAAAGCTTACAGCAGGGAGTCCGCGGCTCGCGAAATCGATGCATGTTAACGATGTATTAACAAATGGGATAGAGCCAAAAATTTGCAATGTGCATGCTTTCTGGTTAACCCTATTCCCTGCGGGGGGCAGATTCTGCCCACCGGTAAGTTTTTTCGCCCAGCCGCTTCTGAACCGTTACGTCTATCGTCTTGAAAACTTACGGAACTTTTCTAAAATATGAAATGACGCGTGTCCTCTGTGTTTTTTTTATCAGGCTAGGCAGAGGCGCTCCAGGGTCATGTTTTTGGGAGGTCGTTTCGAATGATGGTGTGCGAGCGCATACTTCCTTCCGTAGTTTGGCGGCGGTAAAGCGTCCAGAAAAACTAAGTCGATCTTTGTAATTATACATAATTGGATTTATAACATTTTTGGGGGCAAGAGGCGCAACTCAGGTACATAAAATGGGAGGCGAATTCTCCGTCATTTAGGCCCAACTTCAAATAAGCAAGATGATAAAAGGCGTTCCGCAACATGGTGCCCCGACGATTTTGTTTTAACCCTGAATCAGCCTAGTAGCAATTTGTTACATTAACAAATTACAGCAACAAAGCCCAGGGCACATGTGACGTTCACGTCCAAACACTAAGGAAAAGCACATATTTTCATCCAAAATTCTCCCCATTTTTTATCCCTGAGTGCGCCTATGATTTTTCGTTTTTGTACTTGTCCCTTCCACACATTGAAGAACATGACATTGGAAGCTCAAAAACTTTTTTTTTGCATGCAAATCGGTCGAATCACATGGCCACAATGACTTTTCAAAAAACACCCCAAATTTTCGTATTTTTGCCCCCTGGTCCCCCATTTTAGAGCAAAAACGCAATTTCTGGATCCAAAAAGAAAGATTTTGTCACGACGAATCGAATGGTGTTTAACCCATCGAAATCGGCCGAGCGGTTCTCGAAATCTATGGGGGGGGGGCGGAATCTGCCCCCCCGCAGGTTAACGTAATTCTGGCCGCCCGCAGGGAATAGGGTTAAAATGGAACCTTGGCTACACTGTTAAATCAAAGTTAAAACTAAAAATAGGAGTTTTCGTGCTTTTATTGACAATGTTTGTTGACATAAGAGAAATGTCAGCAAACACTTAAATGCAGCCTTTTCGATGGGGCCGATCTAATGAATAACACACGATAACACGGGAACACGAGCATGGTTGACCCTCAATGGCTTGGCTTGCTGTGGCAAATCCAACTTCTTGCCCCAACTTGCCCCTGCACCCAAACGGGGTGATTGTATGATTTCTGCCGCCCGCCGCACGCGCAGTCGCTGCCGTGCCGCGAGAAGGTGGGGAAGGTGAGACCCCCTGATAACTTCCAAACCAAGCAACATAGAGCAACACGGTGAACAACAGCATGTTGCCTGTCATTTGAGGAATATAACAGTGTGCAATTTTGAGGTTAAAGGTTAACGGCTGACCTTCCAGGTTAACCCGCGCCCCACTGGGGGGGGGGGTGTTTGAACAACCCCTCATGTTTTATCGAGATAACGAAAAAACGGCGTCGCGTAGCTCCGCCAAATTTTGCATAACTAATCACTGATTCTTTCCGCACATTTTGCGAAATTCAAGTTTCGTGTCGGGTTAGGCAGGTCACCAGGTCAGGTCAATTGACCCTACATACCAAAGCGTTTGCGGTCGTGCCATGACCACAGTTTCTAAGGGAACGCTACCAAACGTTTATAATTTCATTAAGTCATTAGTATCTAAAAAATGTGTATTTCGGATTTTTGGTATCGGTGACCTTAGGTCGGGTCAATTTTGCGACCTCCCCATTATAAGTCAATGGAGATATTTATTGAATACTTGCGTATTTTGACCTTAAGCCCTATAAGTAAAGAATGTAGATTGTATAACAGACCTTGAGAAGACGTAGAGGCGATGTAAGGTAGGTGTCAGCGAATTTTCGGCCCTTAGGCCAATCTTCAGGTTGTGGAGGGGTGGGGTGGGGGTATGGGAAGGAGGGAAGAGGGAGAACCACCACACAAAGGCACGTGGGCGGGAAACCACTGAAGTTTCTGTGGGTCGAGACAACCAGGTGGCTCCCCGAGATGGTAAGTTGGATGGCAGCGCCACCTGTCGCGGTTGTCGGTCGGCTGCCGCGGTCGTTTTAAATGATCTGGCCACGATGTCGTCTGTGTGTTGAGCCGGGTGGTCTGCGGTCGCGAATGAACATCGACTCTGCGATTTTCCTGTTTGGGCCGTCTTCGCACACCTTTAGAATGCTTATTCTAAGCCTGTGAGCTCTGTGAGGAGAAGAAGACGCGGAACAAATACATCGGAGAAACAAGAAGAAGTGTTCGTCTCAGATTTAACGAGCATCTACGAGACGCGCGGCACAGAACTCCAGACACTCCTCTCGGCGACCACATGACAGCCTGTCACCCAGGCCAACTGTGAGGAGAAGAAGACGCGGAACACATACATCGGAGAAACAAGAAGAAGTGTTCGTCTCAGATTTAACGAGTATCTCCGAGACGCGCGGCACAGAGCTCCAGACACTCCTATCGGCGACCACATGACAGCCTGTGCTGTCACCCAGGCCAACAGACGAGGAAAAACGACAACAGCTTTATAATAAGCATTCTAAAGGTGTGCGAAGACGGCACAAACAGGAAAATTGCAGAGTCGATGTTCATTCGCGACCGCAGACCACCGCTCAACACACAGACGACATCGTGGCCAATCATTTGAAACGACCGCGGCAGCCGGCCGACAACTGCGACAGGTGGCGCTGCCATCCAACTGCCATCTCGGGAGCCACCTGGTGTCGACCCACAGAAACTGCAGTCGGTTTTTCCCGCCAACGGTGGCTTTGGTGGTGGTTTCTCCTCTCCCTCCTCCCTACCCCACCCCACCCCTTCACACCTGAAGATGGCCTACCAGGCCGAAAATTCGTGAACACCTCCTTACAATCGCCTTCTGCTTCTACGTCCTTCTCAAGGTCATTATACAATCTACATTCTTTACTTATAGGGCTTAAGGTCAAAATACGCAAGTATTCAAGAAAGAAAGTAACAAGAACAATAAATGTCTGGATTCACGGTTCTCTTTGCTGTTTTCGTTTTACCCTGCAGGTGGTCCCAACTACCAAAAATGATGAGTGGTTGTGACTCGTTAAAAAGGGTAAGCTAACAGTGACTCATGATCTTTATGCTGCACGTATCCACCATAGATTCGGTAACGCTACCGGCATGCGCTCCGGTACCTCGCCGATGCCCGATCATGTGGCCCGCCGCGCCCGGTAGTGTGTGCGTTGAGTATCTAAATTATTATTTAAAGAGAGTCTGTCCTTCTGTCTGTCCATTCGTCATCCAACGTTTTCCTTATACGTATTATAAGTAGCAAAAGTTGTGTAGTTTCGACACATTAGCATTGAATAGTATCTAAGAAATCATTTTGCAGATTGCATGACAACATGTGTGTATAGTATTCTACTCCATACATTTCCCAACATCAAACCGTCCTCCTACAAGTAAAGATAATGTCTGACCGTGTTAGAAAAATAACACGACATAACTTCCACCGATAATACCGCCATCCACCCTCTGATGGGCGGAACTTGAAATATACGCAACCAGCGAGGCACGGGTTACAGTCTGTGTACACCAGCGCCACCTATATAGAATATTTGATCAATGCGCACACCAGCGACACCTATAGCACGGAGGAAGGGTTTAGCAGTAAACGTAAAAAATACAACCGTTCGCACCGAATGGAAAAGTATTTGTCACAAACCATGATCCCTTTACGGGTGAGCACCTCGGAAATATGACGAATAAAAAAAGTAAAAATGCAGTCTAATGTTTGTTTTATTTTTTTATAAATAGTGGCCTAAACTATGGAATCGAGCTTTCGTTTTTTTAAACATTTTCAAGATCTTGAAAAATTGTGTAAAAACGAAAGCTCGATCCATAGTTTAGACGCATTATTTATAAAAATAATAAGCATTGTCATGTTAGTGATCAATTTACATCATCATTAATTTCATAATTATGGCATCTTACACCATTTCATATATAAAAAATGCAGTCTGTATGCATAGATCGTCCAGCGGAGCGGACGGGTTAGCACTAGTCCGCAATGCTGTTTGAAGGTTTTAGGTTTTGCACCAGGGCCATTTCTGAGATGGCGGGGGTCATCTTGTTGGGGTCGTCGGTTCGATCAGTGACAGGTCCGGACCATTACCTGGTTATATCCCTTATCTGTAAAAGCCCGAAAGTGACCGCGATACCAATTATTGGTCTTCTTGGCGTGATGGCACCGTCTTCTTTAAAAAATGTTCTAGGCATATCCGGCAGGAATGTGGCATCGTTTGGCAAGCTATTCCTCTCCTTCTCAGTATCACTGATGCATATCACTGATGCATGTACATTTCCAGGACTGCCTTGGCAATGGGCATAGCAGTCGGCAAAGGCTGTCTGGCCGCGGGGCACGATATGCAGGTTAGAGAGGTAGGGCCTCCTGTAAGAGATTTTCACGGGTGGGAGGCAAACAGATTTTTCGATGATGGGCAGCCATCTTCCAAATCGTGTTGTATTTTGTAGTTTCATTATTGTTCAATATATTTCACGAACAGGTCAATAATGTAATGCAACATGATGTATTGCAATCATTTTGACTGATTTTAGGTCATATGTGACAGAGAATAACAGAAGATGGGTGTCGGGTGTGGAATGTGCGGAAATGAGCGGAAATTTAAAATAATGCGCAACAAAGGCACACGAATTTCGCCTGTGCCTTATTGTCAACATTTTATATTTTGAATCGGTTCATTTTATGCTCATTTGTGTATATCGTATTATTACGAGCGAGCGCGAAGCGCTCGCTCGTCTTTACGTGGTATATGGGAAAAATCTGATTATGAGCGACCCGACTCAACCCGACCCGACCCGACCCGTGGCGACGCTTTTGAGAAGCTCATATCTTTGGAACCGCACGTCGGATTGACAAGCGGGCTTCTTTTTGCCAGTATCCAACTTTACCGGGTCCCGTTTCTTTTTTTCCCCCCAGCTAGCCGTCTCGATGTTGGTCGACTACCCCACTGCGGGTGGCGCGAGCCGCGTGAGGGGTGTTGAAAGGTGTTTTGTTGCAAAAAAAACTCCGACAAAACGAAGGCTGGGCTGAATTGTGTCGAATTTGGTGTGGTGGTTAGGGACCCTCAGACCGACTGCATTCCACTAGTCAGGGGTGGGGTGCCTCTGCACGTGCGCACGTGCACACCCCTATTCTATATCTCAGGAACGGCTGAACCAATTGTGTTTCAATTTGGTGTGTGGTTAGGGACCCTTCAGCAAGGCTTTTTCACAAGTCAGGGGTGCGGTGCCTTTGCACGTGCGCACGTGCACACCCCTATTCTATATCTCAGAAACGTCTGAACCGATTGTGTTCGAATTTTGTGAGTGGTTAGAGACCTCTCAGCCACCATCTTTCCACAAGTCAAGGGTATGGTGCCTCTGCATGTGTGCACGTGCACATCCCTATTATATATCTCAGGAACGGCTGAGCTGATTGTGTTCAAATTTGGTGTGTGGTTAGGGACCTCTTAGCTTCCACATTTTCACAAGTCAGGGATGGGTGTCTCTGCACGTGTGCACATGCGCACCTTTTTTGTATCTCAGAAATTACTTCCCCGATTGAGTTGAAATTCATCATACATTTCCTTCGCGCTCGCTCGTTCATCGCCAACTACGGCGCAATACTGGTATATTTCGTATTTCCTTGTTATTAATCCTCAGAAATATTCGTTACCAACTGTATAGAACAAGAGTGAGGGATGAGGATAAAGGATTAGAAACCAAGCATAACTATACACCTACTCATGTTTTATTTTGTTTTTTAATTATGGCAAACATTTATTTCCCATGTAAAAATATATACTTCTAATTGTTCTTTGTTTAATATTTGTTAGTCAGATACGTCATTTAAATTAAAGTCCTGGTTATACACCCCTATAATTTGCACAGCACAGGGCTACTCATCTGAACACAACGAAACTGGTCTAGGTAACCTAAAGGCCTTAATCCGCCAGTTACTGGGAATTTTCATTAACGCGACCTAATGGTGGGTGTCATTTTTGGGTCCCGGACAAAATATCGAAAAGCAAAATATCGAATCGCAAAATATCGAACGCAAAATATCGAAAGCAAATATCGAATTCGCAAAATATCGAATTCGCAAAATATCGAATTCGCAAAATATCGAATTCGCAAAATATCGAATTCGCAAAATATCGAAGTCGCAAAATATCGAAACCGCAGAATATCGAAGTTGCAAAATATCGAATATGCAAAATATCGAAAACGCAAAATATCGTATTGCATTATATCGAATGGCAAAATATCGAATATGCAAAATATCGAATGGCAAAATATCGAATATGCAAAATATCGACGGACAAGATATCGAATGCAAAATATCGAAAGGCAAAATATCGAAAGGCAAAATATCGAAAGGCAAAATTTCGAAAGGCAAAATATCGAAAGGCAAAACATCGAAAGGCAAAATATCGAAAGTCAAAATATCGAAATGGCAAAATATCGAAAAACAAAATATCGAAGTGGCAAAATATCGAAGTGGCAAAATACCGAAGTGGCAAAATATCGAAAGACAAAATATCGAAAAAGCAAAGCAAAGTGTCTCCCGAATGATCTCCCATAGGCTTGCTGGCGACCAGCGGGACCGACAGTGATGTCAGGTGCCGGCCTCGACCGCACAAAATGTCATAACGGCCTCTCAAATCAAATAAAAATACCCCAAGAAATACCAGCTCTTATGATACCTAGAGAACCCAAATTTTGTTGGTAGGTTACCCATGAAGTGGTCTACATTTGATCACAATTTGGTAACGTCAGGTAAAATAGATCAAGGTCAAATGAGATCGAAGGCTAGCCTGCATGGGGTTGAACATCTCCCTTCAGCATGGGCGGCGCCACCGCGGGACGAGGGACGGGTCCCCCACTTGTGTAAAATAGCGGTGTACGATACCCCGCTACCATGATAGTCCATGCGATTGTTCCTTATTGGGAGGAGAGGGTCCACGTTATTGTTCTACACCATCGTAAGTGGAAAATGACTATTGAATTGTACTTTGATTCGAGGCACACTGTCACAGAAGAACTGGGGCATTCCACGACAGATCGACCAGATAATGCTTCAAAACAGTTGTGACCATTTATCAAGCAGAACATATTTTTTGTTTCGATATTTTGCCACTTTTATATTTTGCGTTCGATACTTTGCCACTTCGATATTTTGCGTTCGATATTTTGCCACTTCGATATTTTGCGTTTGATATTTTGCCACTTCGATATTTTGTCTTTCGATATTTTGCCACTTCGATATTGTCTTTCGATATTTTGCCACTTCAATATTTTGCCTTGCCAAATCGAATCAAATCGACCCGTGGGCCCTCCAAGCGACATCTCACGGACCAAGCGACATCTCAGACCGACATAAGGGGCTCTCAGATTTGGAAAATCGACTCAGATCAGCTGCTAGCTGAGACTAGCTGAGACTAGCTGAGACTAGCTGAGACTAGCTGAGACTAGCTGAGACCCTCCTAGATTAGCCTGGGGCCTCTCAAACCGGTCTATGCAACTATCAGGTCTATAAATGCCCTCTTACACAAGCCGACGGTCTTCTTAGTACTGTCGAGTTCTCTTNCAGCTAGGGTTTTTCAACACGGGCTACAAAACTGCTATCTCAGTTCAAAACCCATGTTGAAGGTGAACTATTTCCTTTAAGATTAATAAATGTCCCCTCCGCTTCTGACCCAATAAGGGCGTTTTACTAGTTTTGATGGGTTGGTATGGATCTTTGGCTAATCTGGTGCGGATTTTTGCCATGGGCTGGTGCGCCTCGTCAACTCCTGTGCCACACTTTGCAGTCTGGCTAATGTGAGGGCACCAATTAACGCTCCTTTTGCATTTGTCACGTGCTTGCACGCTTATCTGTGGGATAAACGCCATGGGGTAACTACCAAATAGTGAAAGTTGGTTTCATTTCCTAGGCTGTACTGACGATCCTCGCACCATTAGGTATTAGTTAATCCCTATAATATACCCACCAATCGATGCAAAATATCACATTTAGTAACAATGGATGTCTTCCCCAAGATATTTTGCACTATAACTAATTCTAACTTCAATAAATAATATCTCACTGCTTCCGTCACTTTGCCCACCGCCAAACTTTCTTTGCAAAATAGCTGACGCTTGATAAAAGCAAGGTCTGTATAATATAAGTATAGATGGTGTTCATGATGGCTCGGATATTATGTTACAGGACCTGATCAGACTTAACCCTCACTCTGGTAAGGCAAGATCGCTGTGTTTCTTGGTACAGGGTTGGTACACCCTCCCCCTGGTGTTTCGCCTCTCATTGAGCTAGAGCTTTGATTCAAAACGAGCGTGTTGCTTGTGACGAGAGGATGCTGTTGACACCAAATTTTGGGGATGTGTTCTGACCCGTTAATTCCCGCTGGGATTCCGGGTCATTGGTACTAGGGTGGGAATTCTAATTGTTTGTGTTGGTGTAGGCAGCGTGGGATTTCTGTCCACTTTCTGGTCCCGGTACTTTGCTCTCTTCAATGAGTTACTTTCGTTTGTGCCTCAGCCCTTCGGGTGAAGCTAATCCCCGGGTCATGCTGCGGCCGCATTCCCCCGTGGAGGTGCAAACTTTGTGCACAACTGAGTTATATTCTGGACACTAAAATATACCTAGATTATGAAATATAGTACATAATTCCAAGTAATAAGTACGTACCGCGCTAAATATACCCTCTTATGTTCTGTAGTAAAGAGTATTACTATTCTGTGGTTCAGAATATAACTAATTTGTGAACAAAGTTTGCATCTCAACTGGTGTTTACTTCGGCAGCATTCGCTGAACCCGAAAGGCTGAGGCTGAAACGGGAGTAACACTTTGAAGAGAGCACAACACCGGACCAGAAAACGGCCAGAAATCCAACACTGGGTGTAGGAGTACATATCTTTGCAATGGAAGAGTACAAAAAATAACCTGGTGGTAGGCCAAAAAATAAGAAATACTGATATATTCATGATGAATGTTGTATAAATATTCATGTATTCATATATTCATGTATAGGTACATGTCTATGTATTATACATATTCAATAAATATTCATGAGGAGTACAGAAACAACTCATTTTTACCAGTCATTATTTGGCAGCACAACATTTGTTAGTGGTCTAAAAACCGACAAGCGTGAACTTTTCCAACTGATTGGTAGAAAGTGCTTTCCACCGATTCCGGTGCAGGAAGTTAGCAGGATTACCAATGTATGAGTACATTGGCAAACTGCAGTAGAGTAAAATGCCAGCCGGGGATTACAGGGATTCCCACCGGGAATGTGACGGTCAGAACACAGCCTTAGGTTCTGGGTCAGTAGGTAACCTCTGAGGTCATGCCAATGACCCAAATGTCACAAATCGTGAATGTGTGAAAATTGACTGCTGAACGAGCCACAAATGTGAAGGAACATCTTAGTATGCTTAATACATGCCAGCTTCAAAATCGGCATCGCAAAATTGTCTATAAACTGCAAAATTCAAAAAAGGTCATGTCAGGTCATCTGAAGTCAGTGACCTCGGTTGACCTGTAGAAGCGCATGGTCCCTAGTGGAACATATGATTATGTGAAATGGATCCCAGGTTTGAAATCAGCGTCTCTAACTGCTAGGAATGGCCAGAAGGCCAAAAAAGTCATTTGAGGTCATCGGAAGTCGTGACCTCGGTTGACCTCAGCAAAGGTCAGTCGAGTTCACAATCTCAGCGGAAGCCACTACTGTCACCTGGAAACACATTTGCATATGCTTCTGAACAAACACTCGGAAACTGCAAATGTAACATGGATCGATACTACGGGACGCCAGTTGCGCCTGACATGACCTTGATAAACGGGTCAGGGGTCATACAATTTTGAAGTTCTAAATTTTCAGAGTATTTGTCACATTGTTCAAAAATAGGGAGCTGAAAGCTTCATTGCAATCGGTTGATAACTACGCGAGTTATTTCGGAAAAACCGAGGGGGTGAAATCTACCCCTTCCCGGGCGAGGGTTAATGACCATATATTATTTAGGTTTCGTCTCGATCGGACTTAATGGCCATATATTATTTAGGTTAGGTAAGGTTAGACTCGATTATGTTAATATCGTTCCAGTGACGTCATGACTCTAGCGGTACCGTCCCAGGCTTACTTTGAAACTTCTTTACTTCTTCTGCGCATTTATATACATGGTCGCATTGAGAGAACACCGAATACTTGTGACCCTCGGGAAATGTTTGTGTTCCAATATTATTAGGTAAGATCATAGATAATAAGAGACCTCCTGATCATATGATTATAAGATCATAGATAACAAGAGGTCTCCTGTTATCTATGGTAAGATACATTGTAAATAAAATACAATGTACAAAATAGTATCTGAAAAACGTGTAATAACAAAGTAGTTAAGTTTTGTTACATCTAAAATGCTGTTTGACGATCGTCGGTATGACCATTTCCTATCCACACGCCAGTATTGCTACCCACAGCTCGCACCGTTCTCGAAAACAAGCTCTTAACCAGAGGTTCCCATGAGGGTACCATTTTACACCCCCTTCTGCCCTTGTCACGAGCTCACGCGCATATCGGTTTGGTGGGAGCCACGAAGGTGACAAATGGTGGAAGCCGGTTTTGTTTGCCATCCTCACACCGTTTTCGGTACCCGTAGCTCGCACCGTTCTCGGGCACGATTTAAAGGGAATATAGCACCTTGGGAAAAGTATGTAGAATGATGGAGAAGAATGCCCTGATTACGGTTCCTGGGCATCATTTTTGTGGCGAAAAAGTCAGAAATTTGTTGTAGATTTGAAAATAGTAATATGTGTCGTGACATCACCAACAATCCTTGCGTCGACCAAAGGCGAGTTGCAGACGTCACCATGAGGCTGCAAGCTGCGTGGCCGGCACACGCATCGATGGGGGTGCACCCGTACGTGAAACGTGACTGGTGGTCTCACCGGCGTCGAAGAGAACGTGACATGGAAGTAATACTGAGACGTATGCGATACGTACGGGATTGGTGACGTGACATATGAACACATATGACCATATCGTTTTGCGTTCAAACTCAGCAAACTAGTCGTTTGAGCAATTTGAGATTTAGAGGTTTCTCAGTACACCCGACAATCTGGCTATCTCAGTTAAAAACTAATGTTAACGGTGCTATATTCCCTTTAAAACGTTCCATCACGAAACTAACACAGTCAAACCTGCCAAAATCAGCAAATCAGCGACTGGAGTTACCTAGTATTCTAGTTCCCGACTTGTATGACTCTATATAGTATTTAAGGATGCCTATGAAAATGTGAAGTTTCGCAAGTCATTTTCGAGTAGTGGGAGCAAAGATTGGCCTATCTCCACCGCAAAACCGCATTGACAGGGAAATTGATCCTGTTTTCCTCTTAAATGCCGTGCTTACTTGGGACCAAACTATCTAATGACTTTGCATCCTATGAGACCTTGGCGTGCATAGCATGACGAGTTGGTAGACATGTCATTGGTCTGCATTTTCGCCATACCATACGTTATATCCCCGGTCAAACGAAAGGTGTGCAATTTCGGACAAAATGTCGATTTTAACAAAAAGGCTCAATGTGTGTTTTTTTAATTAACATCGCTGGATTTTGAGTGAGCTCAGCTTTCGAATGGTGCATCTCCCGTAGTTTGACACCTCTGAACCTTTCCAACGAACCGTGCCTAGGTATTGCAATTTGTCTTTCAGATGTGTTTCAGTTAAAAATATCAACTTCACCTCTGTCAGTTTTATTTCACAAATATAAGTCTTGAACCAACAACATCACAGTAAACTAACATTTGGTTTCTAGTGAATGTACTACCTAAGTAGATAGGGATCTACTTTATTCCTATTGTGGCCGCATAATCCACTGCATCAAGTCATAAGTTATTGGCAATCTATTTAGGCAGAATATTTACAGGTCAGAAATTACCCAGTACCCACCCTATGAGTATTTAGTTTCATTGTATTTTAATGTCATTATTTTTTCTTTCCAGATTGACTTCATAAGCCAAGTAAAGACAAAATGGGCAGGAAAGCCAAATATTCAGAGAATGCAGCAGCTTCTGGAAGTGGAAGGCGTCCAAAAGTGAAACCCAAACACCAACTGGCACCAATCCCTGTGAAGCCAGCTTCTTTGTCGAAGAGAAGCAGGAAATCGGCATCTCCTGCTGCCAAGAAAAGTGCTAAGAGTAGCATGCAGATTCAAACCTCTGCCAAGCCCAGTACCAAAAAGAAGGTCCAGCCACCATCAGACAGTGAGGAAGACGATGACGAGAATGTCTCTGAAGAGGAGGAGCCCTCTGAGGACGAAGCTTCCAATGATGACGATGAGCAGGCGCCAGCGCAGCCGTTCACAGACGAGAACGACGACTGGCTGAAGCCCAAACAGTCCCTGCTCGACTCTGACGGCTCAGATGATTCGGACGGCGCCCTGGCCGACGACTTCGGAGGCGAGGACGCATCCGATGACGACGAGGAGGCTGAGGAGGAGGATGAGGATGATGACGAGGAGGAGGAGGGTGATGAGGGCAGTGATGAGAGTGGAGAGGACGATTCCGGGCTGCTGCCGGTGGAGAGGGCCGCCAAGCGGCTGATGAAGCAGCAGAAGAAGGAGCGTCGGCTGGCACAGAAGGAGCTGGAAAGCTCCGTGAATATTAATGTCTCCGAGGAAGACAAGTTCGTGCTGCCGTCAGCCGAGGACCAGGAGCGCGAGGTGGGCCTGCAGACCGACCTGCAGGGGCTCAAGACCCGCATCCAAGACATTGTGCAGGTGCTCTCCGACTTTAAGACGCGGCGGCAGGCGGACCGGTCGCGTCAGGACTATGTGGGGCAGCTGCGGCGCGATCTCTGTCTCTACTACAGCTACAACGAGTTCCTGATGCAGCACATCATGGACCTGTTCCACCTCTCGGAGCTGATGGACGCTCTGGAGGCCAACGAGATCCAGCGGCCTGTGACCATCCGAACCAACACGCTGAAGACACGCCGCCGCGACCTGGCGCCGCGTCTCATCGACCGCGGCGTGAACCTGGACCCGATCGGGCCCTGGTCCAAGGTCGGCCTGGTCATATACAGCTCCCAGGTACCGGTCGGCGCCACGCCAGAGTACCTGGCTGGTCATTACATGCTGCAGGGCGCCTCCAGTATGATGCCGGTGCTGGCGCTGGCGCCGCAGAATGGTGAGACGGTGCTGGACATGTGCGCCGCGCCCGGCGGCAAGACGACCTACATCGCCGCGCTGATGAAGAACACCGGCATGGTGTACGCCAACGACGCCAACGAGGCGCGCGTGAAGGCAGTGGTGGGCAACCTGCACCGCATGGGCGTCACCAACGCGGTGATCTCCTGCACGGACGGCAGAGAGATGACCAAGATCCGGCCGGCTGGGTTCGACCGCGCCCTGCTGGACGCGCCCTGTTCCGGCACCGGCGTCATCGCCAAGGACCCGGCGGTGAAGACGTCCAAGGACGAGAAGGACATCCAGCGGTGTGCGCAGCTGCAGCGGCAGCTGCTGCTCGCCGCCATCGACTCGGTCAATGCCAAGAGCAAGACGGGTGGCTACGTCACCTACTCGACGTGCTCGATCCTGGTGGAGGAGAACGAGGCGGTCATCGAGTACGCGCTCAACAAGCGCAACGTCAAGATCGTGTCCACCGGCCTGACGGTCGGCAAGGAGGGCTTCGCCAAGTTCAAGGCCAAGCGGTTCCACCCGAGCATGACGCACACGCGTCGCTTCTACCCGCACACGCACAACATGGACGGCTTCTTCGTGGCCAAGCTGAAGAAGTTCTCCAACACGATCCCGGGGACGGAGCCCGAGGAGCCGGTCGAGGAGCCCGCGCCGGCCAGGAAACGGAAGGCCGACGCTGACGCCGACAGCGACGAGGGCTTCGACGAGGAAGGTAGGATGCTGCCGAAGAAGAAGAAGCTGACTCCGCAGCAGCTGCGAGGCAAGCGGACGGGTGGAAAGCCGGGAGCCAAGGGCAAGTGGAAGGGATCGGCGAGCCCGAATGCGCATTATTCGAAGAATCCGAGGTTCAACAAGAGAACATAAGATGAGTGGGGTTAATGTCAGGTTTGTGTAATGCGCTTTTGTCGGGATGGGTACTTCGACTATGTATGTTGATTGTCGTGAAGGGTAAGACTCTTGACCTTACTAAGAGCGTCTCATTTAAGGGTGTCTGGTGGATGAAATGACGATTTTCTTGCTGACAAACTGCAGCCTCTGGCGTGGATGTCGTTCGGCTATCCATACTGTTATGGAAGCTCTTATCATACACCAGTTTCGAGCCCTTCTGAATGTCAACCATTGACTCGATTCGTGGCCGGTTTCATGTGCTAGACCTCATATCACCAAACTGCATTGACCGCTTGCGAAAAATAAAAGCCGGGTTAGGAACGTGCCGCTGTCTTTTTGCTCTATTGATATAGCTGATGTGGGAACCACATAGTAGAACGACGTCGTCTTCGTATTGTGATTAATATTTACCCGTGCCGTGCCGTTACTCGACGCCACATTCGCCATACTGGGGGGGGTACGTTTCAACGCCCCCCCCCCCCGAACTCGGCTCCTATGGGACGTAGACACAAAACGAATACGGTTCGAAAGCTGAGCAAAAATAATTTTGAAGTTATTTCGGTATTTCTTGCTCAGGTTAATATCAAGGTCACCAGAAGTCACCAAAGGCCAGATTTTCCAGTTGCAAGACTTTGCTCCAGAAACCCTAATATATCGGGAACAATGATAGCTAGGAACAAACGAGAAAGGCAATCGAAAGCTCTTAAAATATGCAATCACCATCGGTGTTCTCAGATTTACCCACAACACAGACACCTGGTAACCAGCAACCGCATGGTAATCATGCGGTTTAGACTAGTGCTCATGGGCTGCCAACATGGTACCCACACGGTTTTGGAAAACGATTTTGTATGGTAACCATATGATGACATGGTTTCTGCATGGACCATGGTTGTCATTGACCAAAGAGGCTTTCTCAGCAAAGTGTATTATATCAAGAGAATGCCCTCGCAGACCATCATGTTGTGAAACAAGACAAGAACATAAGGAACATCAGCAAATGAACATCTTTACTTCTCATGTCATACAAATGCTCACGAATGGTGAGACACGTGTTATCTCCTTACACTTTGGGCAGGCACGTAGCCAAGGGCCCTCCTCCCCCTGGAGATCCTGCGAGCCCTTTTCAAGGCCCGGCGGTCCCTTTCGGCGCTCAGCGCGTCGAAAAGGGCCGACGAAACCACGCGAAGCGCGGTATCATAATGTTCATCAAGACAGCCCAGGTTCGGGACAGACAGCTCCGATCGAGCTGAATTGCAGCGAATATCCACAAGGGCTCCACTAGTTCACACCTAACATCATTCGGTGTCACTCCCAGCGGTTTGACCTCCAGAGGTCAAGCAAGGTCACAAGTTAAAATTTGCACAGCACATTGTGGCCTACCCAGTAGAGCTACAGGAATGAATCCAACGCTAAATAAAATACTCGCACAGTGCACACAACCGGTCTTATCGTTTCCAACATTTATCTGACCTCTAAAGATCAACATTTGACCTAAGGTCATTTGAGGGCTCAGCCGCCGGTACCATTGCACAGCGCATAACTGGTGTACAGAGATAATTTCACAAATTTAATAGCAAAGCGAAATGGGACCCAGTGATGCACTAACATTCACCGAGAACACCTACTAACACTTACTTTCGTGGAAGTCCTCAAATTTTTGCTAAAACTACCGTATATTAAAAACTGTCCAATTCCATATAGTGATCACCCGTGGGTGATCACTATGGAATTGGACAAAGTTCAATCATCTGCAGATACCGTATATTTAGTTAGATAGCTATTACTACGGACTAATGGCGTGCATAGCAGCTTCCCTGTGTTTTTTGTGTTTTTTAATATACAAAATGATTACTTTGAGGACATTTTCCAATTTTTTATTTTTATTTTGTAGTTTTTATGGGTCAAAATCCGATTTTTTGGCAAATTCAATATTGCTTTTTTACCCCTTGTCACTTACTATCTTTTGACGTTGTTGTATTGCATTTTGCTTTAGGAATGGCCTTTGTACAGCCTGTTAGATTCTAGCTGATATTTGCCTCAAAGTCGTGTGTAGTGACGTTGCTAAATTTGATATAACTCGAAAGATAAAGTTGTATATTTATCATTTTTGAAATAAAGATATCAAATTGATGCAGGATAAGGTACCCGAAGTTTCGCGTTTATAGCTCTGCTCGTTTTTAAGCTATTTTGAAAATCCCTGAGGGGGGCGTTTTTCGCCCCCCCCCCAACAGCCAATGGTGGGTTAAGAGTCGAAAGTCAACGCGAAGCGATAGTTTAGAGCACTTTAGAAGGCCTTTAGTGCCACCGGGGCCCTCTCTGAAAGACCAGAGGGTCCCTTAGGCGTTCAAAAGAGCCTTAAGGCCATATAAGCCTTAGCATCCTGGCCAGACGAAAGGGCCCTTATCGGCTTTTAAGGCTCCAGCGCGTTCCCCGTCCTTTGACCTGAAATTTGACCTGGATGGTCATGGTCTCTAAACCTGAATGTCTCGTTTATGTTATATTTTTGCCAAGGGAATCGTTGATCATTTGTAAGCAAATGTGACAATACCTATATTAGGCTCCAGCGCGTTCCCCGTCCTTTGACATGAAAATTTAACTAGAAGGTCATGACCTTGAAACCTGAAAAAGTCTGGCTGACGCTATTTTTTCCAGAAATCGTTTGAGACCGTTTTTAAGAAATCGATCGGTAACTTTAGGTTCACTGGCGGATCCAGCCTCCCAATATGGGGCTAGTTTCGCCGTGTGCCTCCGGGTCCTTGACCCGAGGAGGGGGTAGGGTCGAGTCGTGAAACATCTCATTTTATCTAGTGTAAATGCATGCATGTATAACTTACCCTCCGGCCAGTAACAGCTCCCCTCTGGCCAGTGACGACGTCCCTCTGGCCAAAATCTGGCCAGGGGGCATAGGGGCAATTGCCCTCCCCCTTACGGGTCACGGGGGGCCCGTCGAGAATGGCTCAGATACCCTTTGCATTAGCTGAATCCTTAATTTTAAATTGTGCTTCCGTGCTTTGCTTTTCTTCTCCGGTTTTGCGCACTTCGTCCCAAGCTGGTCGAAGGAGCCCAGGCGGTACCCTGAGCTTGTCACTCATTGGACACGCCCGTCGCCCACAGCACATCATACGATAGCCAGGTTATAGCCCAGTTTATTAGGTACGTGTTGGTAAAAACCGCTTGCAAATAAAGAAATGGACCCGTTGCAGCGTTTTTTTATTATCATTATTATTTGAGTTTGGTCCGGTCATAGCTGCGCGGCCGCAATTCTCGGCTCCTAGCTATGCGGTACAGCATACGCTCAGGCGTTTACTGCTAGTGACATCTAGCGACAGGAATATATAAAGTATCAAGGGCAAGTGCGCTACCAGAGAGTGCACTCGTACGGCGTATGGAATCAGTGGCGTAGCCCAAGGGGGTTGGGCAAAGGGGCCATATCCCCCTCCCTAGAGGTCTGGTGGTCCCCTCTGGCGACCAAGCGAGGGCCCCCCAGGGGCCGAAGGCCCCAGTGTTTTGGATGGTGTCAGGCGCCCGCAAAACGCCTTACGTGCATCAAAAACCCTCTGTCGGTCTGAGGGGTCCCAGTACTGCATGAGGGCCCTCTTTCGGTCTGAGAAGACGCCTCTATCGGTATGAGGGTCCTTCTTCGGTCTATGGGGCCCTCTTGTCAGTACTTGTTAAAGTGGTAGTCAACGGGACTCCAGTTACTCCCGTCATTGGCGAATCCACCCGTCGGGTACCCAACCTGGCCCGTTTAAACGCGGGAGCTTCGTGCCCCAGCTGAGATGCAAAATTCGGTATACGAACAGTTTGTTCTAGGATTCACAGAACATATTCTATGTATACATTATATCGGGCTATTGTTAGCTACGTTCTATTGAAACTAGAGATAGTAAACTCAGCACATGAGCTGATTATGTTTTTCAGGTTCTAGAATATACCCAGTCGGTGACCCAAACTTGCATCTCAAGTCAGAGGCAAAGCAGGGGACAGCGAACACGATCGTTAATCATGACCGGACGGGCTGACCACAAGACGGGGACAAGCCGAGCCCGTTGATTCACCATTTTACAAGTCTGCCCTCTGTCGATCTGAGGGGGCCCTCTGTCGGTCTGAGAGACCCTTTGTCGGTCTAAGGGGCCCTCAGTAGGCCTGAGGGGCCCTCGGTCGGCATGAGAGGGCCCTTGATCGGCCTGAGGTACCGTCTATCGGTCTGAGGGGGCCTTCTGTCGGAATGTTGGTCCTTCTGTAGGTTTGAGGGTCTTATGTTGGAATGGGGACTCTCTGATGGCCTGAGGGGTCCCACGGTCAGCTTGAGAAGCCCTTTTGACTCGACGGGACCTCTGTCAGGCTGAAGGGGCCCTTATGTCAGCCTGAGGGAGTCCTCAGTCGGCCTGAGCGGGGTTTTCAGTAGGCCTAAGGGGCCTTAAGAGCCCTCTGGCCGCCTGAGTAAGCCCTCGACCAGCTTAAGGTGGCCCTTGGTCGGCGTGAGGGGCCCTCAGTCGGAATGAGGGCGCCTGAAGGGGCCCTCTCGGCCTGATGGGCTCTCTAGTGGCTTATAGGAATTATTGACCAGCTTGAGGCGGTCATAGTTAGGCCTGGGGAGACCCTCTGTCTTTCCGAGGGCCTCAGTTGGCCTGAGGGGCTCTTTATCGGTTTGAGAGGTCCTCGGAGCCCGAGGGGCCCTTTATCGGCCTGAGGGAGCCCTTGGTCAGCATGAGGAGGTTCTTGCTCAACCTGCTGTGACTAAACCCAGAATAAGTAGTTAAAATCGTGCTAGCGAAGCTAAAATATGTAGGGGCCCAGTGCCCATGTGGGCATTTATGTGTGCCAGGGGCCCATATCACAGGACGAAGGTCCTACCTTGGCGAAATCCTGGATACGCCTTTGGTCATAGCTCGTCTTAAAGACGAGCGATGCCCTGTTACCGAATGTCTCTTAATCGCTGACGAAGGGTGTTACAATATACCCGAAGGCTCCGATTTTAATATTTGTATTGTAGAGTAAGTCCTCTTTGTATTAAATATATATCCTCTACTCAACATCATGTTTTTTTGCAGATCCCAAATGAGTCACTGAACAGGTCGGAAGGCCGTTTGAAAAGTTGGAGGGGACCCTAAACAATCTGAAGGGACCCTAGGCCCACAAGCGGAACTTTGTGAAATCGCTCTCGGGGGGGGGCTAATGTTAATTTTTATAGTTTTTTAAACTCAGTTCTTACCATGCAACGCCATAGGCCTAATGTTAAAATTTGACATCATTGGGGGGTGGGGGGATCGGGCCCTCCTCATGAGATATAAAGTTCCACCTCTGGTTTCAATAGTCAGAATGCAACTATTCGGCGAATAAAGCTTAAAGTTTCCGCGCCGCTCCCGGGCGCAATTTAACTACACGTTGTATTACATGCAGGGTTAAAAAATCGTGCCGTTTCTCTGCGCAATATATGCAAGGGCGACGGGCGGATCCAGGGGGGAATCCGCCATTGCCCCCCCCCAAAAGCGCAAAAAGGGTGGGGCCAACATACCTTTTGCCCCCCCCCCCAAAGGATGTCAGTCAATACCCACATCATTCAATACGTACCGATTTACTACTATTTGGCATTAACATGGTGAGTCTGGTACTAGAGAAGATAACAATTTAGCGCTAAAATAGCTTTGAAGCAGTCAAAATCCAGCTATTATAAAAATGTTACAAATGTTACAAAACAATACAAAACTGGAATTTTTTCGCGCCGCTTCGCGGCATCACACAAGTTTCGTAATTGCTAACACAAATGAGAAAAATTGACAAATTAATTTCATCAAGTGTCTGGCAGAGGCTCTCCTTGACGGTAATTCCTTGCCACAGGGCCACTTAATACAATATTAACCCTCGCCTTACCGTTTTACCACCTTCGCCGTACGGGGGGGGGGGCTGACAGGATCCCCTGTTAACTTCCAAACCAAGCATCATATAGCAACGCGGTAAGAACCAGCACAGCATGTTGCCTGTCATGTGAGAAATCTAAGGGTTCGCAAATTGTTAGGTTGCAGGTCATTGAGTGAACTTCCAGGTGAAGTGAATGACGTCGACTCGGACTCGATCACGTCAAGAATAGCGGTTTTTCTCCGTCAGAAAACCTCGAAATTAGAAATCGATAAGTGTAAATAAAAAGCATGGCCCTATACCAGTTTTGTCTTAGAAATACAGAAAATGTATTTATTTGTTGGTATCTGGTCAAAATAAGTTAAGAAAGTGATAAAAATGACGTCATGGGTTTCTAACACTTAGGGAGCCATCACTCAATCACAAATAGTCATTGCAAAGTTATTGCTTTGAAAAATTTGGGTTGGGTATTGCCCATTATTTAGTTATTTCACTTATCTTCTGGTTTTCAACATCTTTAAATTTTGATTACGTGATTTTTTCCCTCCATTTTTTTGTGTGGTAAGAAAACCAAAAATTTTCGAAAAAATCTGAGTTGGCCTTTCCTAATTAAAAATGTAAATTTCGCTCTTTGTCGTTTCTGCTATGCAATTTGCTGCAAAGCTCTATTTTCTAACGATTTTTACAACATTTACCGTTTTCCACCAATTATACATAGTCACTAAAACGTCCATTATCTCCCAAAATGACAGAACTAATTTCAGTGCAATTTGCCAGCATGCGTATGAATTGTTGTCAACTGCCCTACTGAATTTTCATCTAGAGTAAAGTGATTTAAGAAAAACATCAGGGAGGGCCTGTTCAGCCCCCCCCCAGTAGGGCGGAGGGTTTAATTTTCCAGCTGGCTAATGTTAAGCACTAGCTAGCCTGCCGAGTTCTGAAAAGGCGACGCAAACGATATGACGCAAACATCGGCCCCCTAAAATACCTGACCTAACCAGTACGTAATTATAACAAGTGAAAATCCACATTAAAAATGCTGCAAAGCTTTAAATAATACCGCACACACAACGATATACCATTTTTTGTATTTCAGCCGACCCCCTTACAGGATTATCGACATGAGCCTCCTGGCTATGAGATAGCGTTATTTTATTACGTTATAGTCGCTAGAGAATGATGATTTTAATGTAGGATTTTCTAGATTTGATATTCATCATATATATACGTTATTGTTTTTTTTTCTCGATTTGGTTTAATACGTTGTTTTTATAACATTTTTTTTATTAGAGATTATATCGAATACCAAATAGGGTATGTCTTCTATATAGGGTGAGATAAATGTCTACCTTTTTGTCACAAAAATGTTGCTCCCCCCCAACCGAGCGCTGGATTCTCGTCCCTGAGGGCGGATCGCCACCTCCCGAAAGTTGGAGCGGACGGAGGCATTATGAAGTCCATTCTTTCCATGCAACGCCCGTAGGCCTAATGTTAAAATCCGAAAATGTTGGGGGGACGCGTCCTCCCGTCCCCCCAATGGCGGAGCCCCTGCATATATGGGTTATGTTTCTTTTTTCCTATATGACTGGGCAAAATAGTTATAATCAATGCGTCACATTGCGTAAGGTGCGGACCTCTAAACATGTTACTGTGCGTTTAAAAGTGCTGTAAAAAAGTGCGAAAGCCATTCACACTTTTTTACAGCACTTTTACACGCACAATAACATGTTTAGAGGTCCGCACAATACGAAATGTGACGCATTGATCAGAATACATATCCAGGGCATAAAACTCAAGGCTTTCGCGCCGCTCCGCGGAGCAACTTATTAAAAAGTTGCAGGTCTTGAGCCTAACAAATATTCCAAGTTGATATAGCTTGTTCCAAATTGGTGTCGCTGGTTCCAAAGCTGATATGGCAGTTTGCTAGCTCGAGCTCCTAGAAGTTGGTATTGCCCATCATCTTATGTCGTCTACTGCATTATCCATCCTTGCAAAGTTTTTATTCAATTTGCATTAGTTTTGTTTGACCCTTTGAACGCTTGGGAAGGGAGCCCTGTCAACGCTTGGGAAGGAGCCCTTTTGAGCACTAGCGGATCCAAGGGGATGGCAGGGGCTGCAACCCTCGCCAGCGTAGGGGCTGGATGCCACCCCCTCAGGTTTTTCAGAATAACTCACGTAAAATATAAACGCGATCGCGATGAAAACCTATCAGTTACCCTACTTATTGCATTAATTGACACGTTCTCCGAATAACGAATTCTAACATGTATGACTCATTGACCTTTGACCTGTTTCTCAAGGTCGTGTTTTGCGAAACTGGCGTCCCGTAGTAACGATCCTTGAAACATGTGCGGTTCCCGAGTGTTTGTTGTTCAGGAGCATATGCAAAGGAGTTTCTAGGTGACAGTTATGGCTTCTGCAGATATTGTGCTCTCCATTGACGTTTTCAAAGGTCAACAGAGGTCACTGACCTTCGATGACCTCAGATGTCTTTTTTCGTCTTCTGTCCTTTTCTAGTGCAGTTTGTGACGTTGATTTCAATTCTGGGATCCATATAACATGATTATATGTTCCACTGAAGTCATGTGCTGCTTAAGGTCAAGCAAGGTCGCTGACCTCAGATGACCTGACATTACTTTTTTTACTTTGGCAGCTATTAGATCATTTTGTGATGCTGATTTCAAATGTGGCGTCTATTTAGGATTCTATTTTTTAACGATTTTAGCTCGATAAGTTCTCATTTTTACACATTTACGATTTGATGACATTTTGGCTTTGACATGACCTCAGAGGTCACTTATGATCCAGAACCTTAAAATCAGATGTCAATGGCTTTCTCTCGTCACAAGCAACACGCTCGTTTTTTTAATCGAAGGCTCTAGCTCAATTAGGGGGCAAACTCCAAAGGGGTCGTACCGCCACCCTCTACACGGTCACGCAGTGATTTTATACCCTCGCCCAGTGGTAGGGGTGGAATGCCACCCCGTCGGCTTTTTCCAGATAACTCCAAAAGTTATCCGTTCGTGATGAAACTTTCAAGTACTCCTACTTTGAATCAATTTGACACATACTGTGAAAAATAACTTCTAACTTGTAATGACCCATGACCTTTGACCTGTATTCTTAAGGCCGTGTTTGGCGAAACTGGCGTCCCGTAGAAACGATCCTTGAAACATGTGCAATTCCCGAGTGTTTGTTGTTCAGGAGCATGTGCAAAGGTGTTTCTTGGTAAAAATTGTGGCTCCACTTTTGCAGAGATTGCGATCTCGATTGATCTTTTCAGAGGTTAACCGAAGTCACTGACCTCCGATGACCTCAGATGTCTTTTTTCGTCTTCTGTCCGTTTCTAGTGCAGTTTTTGACGCTGATTTCAGTTCTGGAATCCATTTTACATGTTGTGTTCCACTGGGGTTATGCGTTGCCAAAGGTCAACCGAGGTCACTGATCTCAGATGACCTGACATGACCTTTAATAATTTTGCCGTTTTTAGGTCATTTTGTGACGCTGATTTTAAATTTGGCGTGTATTATGCATACTAAGATGCTCATTCACCATTTTGGCTCGATAAGTATTCAATTTTCACACATTTGCGATTTGTGACATTTTGATCATCGACCTGACCTCAGAGGTCACCTATTGATCCATGACCTGAAATGTTGGTGTCAATGGCTTCCTCTCGTCACCAGCAACACGCTCGTTTTTTAATCGAAGCTCTAGCTTAATTAGGGGCGAAACGCCAAGGCGGGTCGTACCGCCACCCTACCCGGACACGCAGTGATCTTGTCCTACCCGTGCTTGGGTTAACCCGCGCGTTACTGGGGTATATTCTGTAACGCGACTTACTGGGGGGAGTGGGCCTATTTTTTTAGCCTCCCTCCCCCTCTGATTCCGAAACTACTTCGACCGATCTGCAAATTCGAAATTGGGATTCACGCTAGTCCTTCAGAATTATATTCTATCAAATTCTATAAAATCTATGGTATTGTTAATGGCCTGCGGCCGAAATTCACAAATATATTTTAGATTCATTATTGTGACTTTGCTATACGGGAAAGAGTATTTTAAATCACTGTACTATAATACAGTAAGTGATATAGTCTTAGTTTGTGAAAGTCTGTAATCTCATTCATTTTTTAGAATATTCCTTCAAACTCTACACACTTCATTGAGCTCAATTAGTTTATATATATTCTTTTTTAAATTTAAAAAAAAAAATGCTATTGGATTTCTCAAAATTTTGATTTAAGCAAATGTTAAAACAATCTGAGACAGCAGTTTAATATACAAATTGATTACTTGTCGTTTGGTGTTTGACAATTGAGTTTATCGTCAAAACTGTATTTTTGACAGCGTTTCCCGCAAACCCTCATTTTTCAACAAGAAACGCAGAACATGACGTCACTCTGACGTCATTTCCGGTTGATCTATCATAGCCTCATATTTTTCAATCGTGCAAAATGTGTCAAATTGATGTGGGACAAGGTACGAAAAGTTTGGTGACGATGATGTCGGTTTAGGAGATAATGCAGAATAACGGGAGGGGGCTATAAATAGCCCCCATAAACTCGCGGGTTAAGTGACGTCATGTCATGCCATTTTTTGTTGAAAATAATGCATGTTTACAAAATCGTAGAAATTAGATTTTTTGAGCAAATTGCAAATGTAAATCACCAAAAGAAAGAAAATGATATTATTCTCCTAATTTTATCTCAGATTTCCCTTATTTTGAGATTTTGACCACTACCCTCGCTCCCCAACAAAAAAAACACCATCAAATACTTATGTGTCGTTGCTGTACAACACACAGTACTGTTTTAATCATGTGGGGCCCCATTGACTTCATGGGCCCCCTGCTCCCATTTCCCCCTGCCGAAATCCTGACTAAGCCCCTGCATGGAATAGGCCCCGCCTCCTGCTGTCAAGCAGTCATTCCTATTGGTCATGCTGATATTCAGCCTGCCTCCTCATCAGCCAATCACATTTTGGGCGTTTATACCCGTGGCACTATTTCAAAAATAGTATATATTTTATCTAATATACTATTTGACAAAGGTGCGTGTGTTTGTTTGTTTGTTTGTTTGTCTGTGGCCGATTGGCCCGTTTTTTCACTTTGTCAGCTGTGCATGCCTTCAACCATTGCGATCAGGTGGTGAAATTTTCACAACAATTAGATAACATTTCAACACGTGCATAGGCAAGAACTGTGATCGTGGTGCATAGCGACGCGTGCACCGTGATTAAGAGAACGGCTTTTTCTGCCATCTACTATAACACGTCAACGTCGTGACTAGAAATGCGAAAAATCTGCAAAAATGGATCAATCTCAGGTCGAATCTCAGGCAAACAAGAGTCGGATCGGCATGCGACAAGCACAGACGTGTAGCGAATCGAATCTGGCTGGCGAATAAATGTCAGTCGGCCGAGCAGCGCGTGCGCGTGCAAGAATTACATGGCTGCAACCAACGCAAAATTTTAGGTTTTTACACCGATCGTCACGAATTAACAATTAGTGCTTCAAAAACTATGGGACGTGCAGAGATAGACAAATATAATTTTAAAGAAAGGATACGTCTCTCAATCGCATATGAATATGAACGTTTTAAAGCAATATTTCGGTACCAAAATTCGCTTGTAGGATTAGCATTGCCGATTTTCGAATAATTATTCCATTACACCGCCATACCATTACAGATGGAGGGAGCTAAGCGATAAAAGTTATGCAGCTGCAAAGCGCAATCTTTTCTGACCAGTATCCAACCAAAACGTTCTTGAATTGACAAATATGTGCGTTATAATTAAAGTTTTAATATAACGCTGTCAGATCATTTTTCTTTCGGCGTTATAAAATATTGCATCAAGCTTTCACAAGTCCGGAGCAATTAGAGTTGGCAAAATATCGGCTTAGTTCAAAAAGCATGCTAGGTAGGGCACTAATAAACGAGCCTTGAATCGATGACTACAAAACTGGAACGCCATTGTTTAATTAAGAATCTAGCAATACAGTAAAGCCTATCCGAGATTGGAGAAATTCAGAAATATATGGGCTAAGAAAACGGGGCTACGGGATACAGGCTATTGTTACGGCTACAGGCTACGGCGCACGGACTACGTGGAATGAATAACGGGGCTAGGAATACGGGCTATTGCGACCGGACTATGGAACGCACTTTCCGAACTCGGTGACTTCGGCATTGCGGCAAGCATGCGGGCCCACTTGTCTACTATACTATTTTGTCTAAGGTGCGTGTGTCTGTCTGTCTGTCTGTGGCCGATTGACCGTTTTTGCCTTTGCTCAGCTGTGCAGCCTCAACCATTGCGATTAGGATGGTGAAATTTTTCACACGAATTAGATAACATTTCAACGACGTGCATAGGCAAGAAACTGTGATCGTAGGGTGCATAGCGAGCGAGTGGCACGCATGAGAGAAGCGGCTTGTTTCTGCCATTACTTTAAACGTACAAACGTCCTGGCTAGAATGCGAAAATCGCAAAACTGGTGCATTGCCAGGTCGATATTCGCAACCAAGAGTCAGATCGGCATGTGAAAGCACAGATGTGTAGAGAATCAAACGGGCTGGCTAATGCAATGTCAGTCGGCGAGCAGCGCGTGGCGCGTGCAAAATGAATGGCAGCACCAACGAAAAATAACGGTTTTACCCCGATTTTCACGATTATAATTAGTGCTCGGAAACTATGGGACTTGACACGGATGAGACAACATAATTTTTGTTAAGCGGCAAAGGGTACCGTCTCTGCAATTGAAATAAAATAAACGTTTTTAGCAATATTTCGGTACTTAAATCCCGCTGTGCATTAACAGTTGTCGAATTTTCGAAAATTTATTCCATTAAACGAAATTCATCAAAGTGGAGGGAGTTAGCGATAGAAGTTATGACAGCTGTAAAGCGCAATCTTTTCTGCAATTCCACGCACCCAAAAACGGTTCGTATTGACAAATATCACTTATAATAAAGTTGTAATATAACGCTGTCAGACAGTTTCGTCTGTTCGGCGTATAAAATATTTATCAAGCTTTCCACAGTCTGGAGCAATTAGATGTTGCAAAATATGACGTAGTAAAAAGCATGCTAGGCATAACGAGCCTCTGTTGACGGATTACAAATTTTACGCATTTTAATTCTGAACTCTTACAATACAGTAAAGCTATCCGAGATTGGGGGAAATTCGAAATATTGGGCTACGAAAAACGGGCTACGGAATACAGGCTGTGTTACGGGCTATAGCTACAGAGCCACGGCTACGTGGAATGAAATACGGCTAGGAAAATACGGGTTATTGGGGACCGGAACGCACTTTCGAACTCGGTGACCTTCGCATTGCGGCAGCATGCGGGCCACACTTGTACCTATACTATTTTTGAAATATTTTTGTCAGAAAGAACGTTGCTGAAACACATCGAACTCATCCTTTTGTATTATATTTCAGCCTTACCATGATCAACTTAAAATATGCTGTATTCATTGGCATCGGCTCCCTTTGGTCATTTAATAAATCAACAGGCATAATTGACAATCCAGTCGAAAATAATCACTTATTATTTCGATGTCTGACATGTTGGGCATGATTTCAAAAAATGTAAAAATGGTCAAAAACATGTGCAGTGTTTATTTTAGTCAAAAATTATTATTAAAATAGACGAGCTTTCGACATCACTGTCATCATCAGGTCTGAATGTTCCTCAAGAAGTTTAAGTAAGAAGTTTGATTATACATTTGGGGAAGTTGCATATGTTGAGCTAAGACTTAAGCGACACGCGAAAGTTAAGCACCAGCTCACATAAAATAAGAATATCAAGGCTAAATGAGAGTGATTGAAAATGGCTTATTGTGCTGATAATCAAGGTTGTGAGCCAACCCATTGTCACATATTTAATAACAACAAGACTGTGCAACGCGCGAGTGCATTATAGATAGGTATGCAGCGGAGTATTTGGGTCATCATGTTTGCTTTGTGTGTAAATGTAAACACATACAGTGCCGCAGCGGCAGATGGTTGGTGAGGCAGCAATGACTCGCCCGGCATGTCTGAAGTAGCTGGACTCTTCTTTCCATCAGAAGTTATCTCAATATTATTGCCTTTTCGTAACATTCGAATCCATTTTTGCACTATTCAAGACATCTGTAGGCATGCAGACATTCCCTCGCCAGACGTTGCTCGTCGGATACAAAAATGCAAGTTAAATACAAGTTAAAGTTAAATACAAGTGCAGTGTTCTGTTACTGGCGTCCGTCCGTATGCTGTGTTCCGTAGTTGGCGGCCGCTAGGCTGCGTGCGCGGTGACCGGTGCCTGAGGCGGTGCCCGGGTCAGCGTCCCGCTGACCCTGGCTGAATACACCAGTCTGGATTCGAGCGAGCTGGCGTGTGGCTGTGAGCTGTGGCTACGGAGGATCTCGGACACTACAAGAAGTTAAAGGGATATTGCCACCTCAGGAGGATTGTAAAGGCAACTTCAATGAATGGTGGGAATTAGCGATCATGTATGCTTTTGCTCAAACTTGCCGTAATGCGATGTATCGACATTTTTTCTGACTCCAAAACGCTGGTCACAGCCCTGCTCAGCACTGAATTCAAGATAGCTGCTCTGATTCTCTTTGGCTGTCAAATTAACGCAACTGTTTCGTGTCCAAGAAGTGCGCCCAAAGCCGAAGCGTTCGAGTTCGCCGTGACTTGACCTTGAAAAGTGTATATGTGTTATATGCTAATGTCCCTTAACTTTACGGCCTAAAGTCGAGCCATAGTCACTTTTGACATTTTATTTTGAAAAGAAGCTAAGGTTGTTGACAATACAATTAACTGAATTCGCATTTTTATTTCAAAATTAACTGACGGAATGGCGATGTTGAGTTTGCAATGCTCAAAATACATTTATAGTCTGCATAATAAGCAAAATAGTGACGAGGCGACTCCAATTTTACGAGTGCTTACCAATCATTGAAGGTGATAACTGCCAATAAATTGGTTTATCTATGTGGGGGGAAGTTTCGGGAACCAGACTTTGTAGTTTGTAGGTGAAATCGGACACGCCTAATCTACCGATGCACACCAAAAACTTTATATTGTCCCGCGAGGTGGCACTATCCCTTTAATTGACCAATGACCTGACCAGTGACTAAAGACCATCGATGGTTCAATAACAATACATCTGAAATAAAAACACAAGTTCAATCCATACATTATAAATGTGCCGATGAAGCTTACTGATACATGTTAAACATCCAAACTTTGCTACGGTGTCTAAGAAGATTTGAGAATAAAAACGTAACGCACCTGACATTTGTAAGTTATGCACCACATGAGCACAGTGTTGTAGGATAAGTGCGCTGTCAAGTACGATATATGTAAGTGCATCGCCTGGTGCACCACATATTGTTTATACTGAATACATTAATTTGTCATAACAAATTGTGATGACAGTGCATCGTCAATATGGCGTCGGTATATAATCCAGTGTGTCAGAAAACTAGGATGTCGGTCCCTGCAACAAGCCAAGTTGGATGGCGCCGGGTTATTTTGGTGTGTCCTTACCCAGCGGGCGCGAGGTATTACAATTTGGTATTACAATTTTGGCGCGAAGTATTTTTAATATTGATTGTATAACAATTTTCCACACCCACTCGGCCATCGCCCGAAAAGGCGTTTTACTGGTTTACAATTCTACCTTTGATGTCAAACGGTAATACTTCTGTTATTTGTCAATGCATGTTCATCGCCTTCCGTATTTATCATTATTATTATTATTTTATTCAGATGTCTAAAACTGAACTAATAATACATTTGTAAGTAAGTGATACAAAAACAATGGCTGACCGAAGATAAGGAATTTTGTTGCTGGTTTAATTTCATTGACGCCAAGTGTCTTACCAGAGTTTCTACTATCGAAAAATCGAATTGATATTACGACACTTCTGAAAACGGCAACCTTCCCCTAAAAAGAGCGTATCAAATAACTGGGTTTCAACCTGCAACTTTTCGTTTAAGCTTCTATTAGGTAACGAAATCATGCTTGGCAAATCTTCGTAATCAAATAAGGATAAATACAAAAATCCGTCTATAAAGTATAAAGTAACGGCGTTCACCAATGATTAGCAGGTTACTTATATGACAGAAGCATATACGAACAGCGCCTTCTTGCTTATGGAGCTGCGAAGTCAGCCGGTCTGAGCTTCATCCCAGTATGCTTCAGCGAGTAGTATTGTCCCATCCAAGAGCTGAAGGTAACACCTCGGGCGTACATGGTGTTGTTGCCCCAGAGGTAGCGTCCGTTGAGGTTGGTGCTATGACAAGAGCTGTACCACCAGCCACCGAAGAAAAGCGCAACACAGGAGCTGGGGTGGGTGTCATTGTCTGCATCCTTGGTGCTGAACTGCTGTCCGTTGCAGGAGTTGAAGGATCCGCCAGCGTTCCCGGTTAGGCCACTCACGGAGATGCGGTAGTTGTCGTCTTCCCCGGCCAGAGTCATCGAGGCGTACTGAGCGAACGTGTCGCACCTCAAATTGACCATAGTCAATCGTCCAGCTGGTGCGGCGGCGTGGACGTCAGGCGGTGGATCAGCTCGTTGCCAGCCAGAACTGGCCGGCGACGTTGCCGGAAGCCGTCGCGGTAGCCTGCCAGTCGCGGTAGAAGTCGAGCTGCTACCGTGTCGTTCTGGCGCCGCTGGAACACGGTCCAGCCAGCCGCATCCGTCTCATGTGCAAAAACGGGACGTCGGTGTCTCACCGGTGGCCACCTCGATCAGTACTCCCCGCTGGGGCCACGCTGGCGTGAGACGAGCGCCAGCTCGGTGCCAGTCGGTGACGACGCACTGGTCTAGCTGCTGTCCGGGACAGGCAGACAGAAACATCCAGACACCTGGCGGCCACCACGTCCCAGCCACACTCTTGGCGTCGACTGGCAGTGCTCACCGAAGCAGCGAGACCGAGGCGACGGCAGTGGAGACAGGTGGTGCGGGGTCGGGGGGGGCTGTTGCCTCGCCGGTCGGCCAGCCGGCAGAGCGCGCCGTCCGCCGTCAGCTGGAGGTCGACGGCCACGCAGCCAGAGTCAGCCAGACACAAGTGCCGGCATTAGCAGGCGTCATGGGCAGGCAGACGGTGATATACGGCGTCATCTGGGAGGGGCCAGGTGACCTCGGCCATCTGCCAGAAGTCCATCCGCTGCCGCCACCTGGCGTCGATGTCAGCCGGAGAGAGGGCGCTGCCATCAACCAGGGCTGCCGACAGCCACACTGCCAGCAGTGTCAGCAGCAGCACGTGACATGTCCGAGGACTGGTGCCGTCTCCTGAAAACAGAACATAAGAATTATGAAGAGATTTGCCAGCAGCATTCTTGCTGGTTTTACTGAATAAGTGACTTATGAAGCGTTCAGCATTTTGATAACGTTTTCCTTTGGCCATTCTCTATTGGAGGATTATTACTGATAATGATCTCTTTGCTCGTCCAGTACCTACCTATTAGACAAAGC
This sequence comes from Semibalanus balanoides, assembly GCA_014673585.1. NCBI lineage: Eukaryota > Metazoa > Arthropoda > Thecostraca > Balanomorpha > Balanidae > Semibalanus > Semibalanus balanoides. Next base: position 50,914 of record VOPJ01013915.1, read on the forward strand.
TATCTTGTAACTACCCAGCAGGGACGTGGTAAACGCGGAGGCAATGGAGGCAACTCGCTCCCTCAACTTTGGACCTGGGGGGGGAGGCCCTCTAACTTTGGAGCTAGGTGACAGTCCTCCCCTGTATTTTACCGTGATCTTTTAACTCTGAATTAGATGAACTTATTTTCTGCTTTATGCTGATTCGGGGAAGGCGCCGAGTCATTTCTCGGGTACCGAGCGCGATAAGCTGCGTCTTTGCCGCGTTAATTTTGAGCCGATTTTTAATACCAGTTGAAAGGATAGACGGAGCTGTTTTCCATGGATTGGCGTGATTAATCCCTGTAGGTCCTTCGGTGGGCCAGAAACGTACAGTTGGAATTCATCAGCCACAGGTGATGGTGTCTGCTGGAGGCTCTTTTTACTTTACATTGGTAGTCTGTCAAAGCTTGTCGGTGCCTTATAATGATTTAAGAATCATGGACATCTCATATCAGTAGAGCACCTTCATGGAACAAATTTTCAGGCCCCCAACCCTTCCAAGCCCATTCAGCAGACCATGCGCGCCCTCAAGAGCCACAATCCATCATCAGCCAGACCTAAACCCGTTGTCAATCTGCATTTCATAACCTTGAGGGGCTCCTGCATTCCCCACCATTCTTAACATTATTTTTACTGTTTTTAAGTCAGGTTACCAAATGATATGGTCGTTGTCCCCATCACGGCAGGGGTCGAAAAAAGCTCTGTCCTACCAACCTCCTTGGCGACCACTTTGCTTGAAACCTGGACGACCACTTTGCATGACCATGGGCAAAATAATGAGCTTCAGTACCTAAATCCAACCCTAACCTCGAACCACACCGGTATCCAAGTTACCTACCAGTTAAACCTTCAGTAAACGCTTATTGATGACATAAGTTCATAATATAATGAATTTATGGTCTTTTTTATGATAATTTTCTGGTCAAGTAGGCCTTCATCCCTGCGGCGACCACTTTGATATGGAATTTCGTTGGCGACTACTTTTCATTTTTTCTACCCCTGCATACACGTTCCAATTCGTGAATTTCCCAAAAGATTGACCCATTTCTATCCAATCCTGTCCCATTTCCATTTCCATATGGGATTCCCATTTCATGAAGGGCTCTGCATATCAGGCTCCTTTTTAAGGAGAAGGTAGTGATTGAAACCCCAACTAACTTTGCATAGTGATAGGCGATAGCCAATAGGTATATGGTACCTATCTGAACTGGGAGAATCCGTTGTGGTAGCCATTTAACCCTCGCACGTGCAACGTCCGATATCTAACATGACCGTGCAGGAGGAGGGGGGTACGCTCCTGGCGCTTTGTTCCCAATTCTTCGATTACAAATTCGAACATTTTAGATATTCACACCATACGCAATTCGACGCAGGGGCGGATCCATATTTTTTTAGGAGGGGGGACGCAGGCCAATTTAGGGGCGCCTTGGGGTCTGAGGGGCGCCCTGTTATTCTGATTGAGGCGCCAAAAATGAAGTATTTTGGGAGATAACGACGTTTTAATGACGTCATGTTGGTAAAAAACGTTAAATATTTTTCTAAAGCAGAAAATGGAGTTTTGCAGAAAAATTGCAAACAAAAACGGAACTGACTTGAAATGACATTTTCTTTCAAATTCTTTAAGAATCTTGATATGTCAAAATTTTGGATTTTTTATCAATGAAAAGTTAAAAAACTGATTCTTGGGAAAAATCACTCCTTTCAAAGTTTTGGAAGATGTTTGAAAAATCGGAATATTTGTAAGAGAACTGATTATGAACAATATTTAAACCAAATTTCAAAGCATTAGCCGTTTTAACGATGGATTATTTTGCGCGAAATGTTTTATAATGTTTTAGAAGAAGCCGTTTTCACGATGGACGAATTTGCGAGAAATGTTTTAACCCTCGCCCTACGGGCCCGTAAGGTGAGATTTAAAGCATTTTTTTGCAATTTAGTCCATCGTGAAAACGGTTACCACTTAAACATTTTAAAACATTTTAAAATGTTTTAAAATGTTTCAGTAGTAGCCACTTTCATGATGGACTAATTTGCGAGAAAAAAAAACAACCCTCGCCCTTAGGGATCGTGGGGCGAGGATTTAATCATTTCTCGCAATTTACTCCATCGTGAAGACGGCTACTACTAAAACATTTTAAAACATTTTACAATGTTTTAAAACATTTCGCGCAAAACAAGCCATCGTGAAAACGGCTAATATCTCTATGTGACTTGACGTTCTTGAGTGATGGGTCCCCTAAACGTTGAAACAAATTCTGATGACGTAAATTTTAGCACATACATGGCAACTTCTTTTTTGATGAAATCCATTTTTAGGTACCCATGAATACGAACACAAGACATTAAGTACTATTTGTGTATTCATGAGACGATATAAACTGGGTCCTGAAGAACAATCGCTACCTGTTTATTGGGCATTTATCAAATTATTTACTGGTATTTTGATGTATGTTCTGATCGATCATTCTGGGCCTTGATTGAGCACCCGTACTCGAAAGCTGCTAATGCTAATCGCCCATTAGTGCAATTTCACAGTCTCGATGCACGGTCCATGGGTGCGACAATTCTCCCGTGATATTTTAAGGATCGGGTTATTAGAACAACTAGTGCCAAGATACGATACAAAAGACGACCATTCATGGCAGATAGCCACAATTTTCACAACAACCAACAGTCCTGACGCTAACGTACCAAGTCATTTATATTTGTGCAGCTATAACCCTACGCTTGATATCACTGACGACTGGCCAGAGCCAATACATTACCTCATCCTTTGATGGATGTCGATTTGAAGTCATTCACTTGACCTAGCAGGTCACCCATTGACCTGAAGCATCAAAATTGCATACTGTTAGATTCCTCACACGACAGGCAACATGCTGTTTTTAACCGCGTTGCTTTATGTTGCTTGGTTTGGAAGTTAACAGGGGGGCCTGTCAGCCCCCCGTACGGCGAAGGTTAGAAACGGTAACCCCAGTAAGGCGAGGGTTAAAAAGCAGACTCTGTTGTACAAATACCCTTGCAAATCAGCGTAGGGCCCCTTGCACCGACCGAGGGCCCTTTCAACCAGTCAAGGGCCCTTTCATACCGACCAAGGGCCCCCTTGCCAAGCTGCCCCCCCAGGCCAGGGCTGCGACTGCCCCTATCGATGTCGATAGGATCTCTAGATCATTATTTGCGGAAAAGCCTTTCTGCCTCAGTCTTGCTGCTTTCAAACCATTTGCACTATTACCAGTGGTTTCTTACAAACTGGTTGGTACAGATGTATACATAGATACAACTCATCACTATACATCGGCTGGGCACTTCTAAGGGACTGATCGACACAGCGGCCACACCCCTTGTCACAAGTCCTAAGCACGAACAATGGTAACACCACTAAACCTCAATTTCGATAACAAGTTACGTTTATGCCACGCGAGTTGACCTTTATCTCGGGGTGCCGCTGACATTGCGCTGTGCAAGTTTCAAGCTTGCGATTTGGAGTTTATAACGGCTGCTGATAATAGCATCCGGCGCATTTCCGTGATGGACCACAACCTTGCATGGCTTACGCCGGAACTTACGCAATGTACTCCACTAACAGAACTTCCGAATTCTAGAAAAACCATATCATTCTGTCTGAATGGTCACAAGATGAAGTAGTAAGGAACATTAATTCCAGGGCCCATTGTTTATTTTTGTGTTGATTTCATGATCTTACAATGGACTTTGAGCCTCTGCCTAGGTGGACCCTGACCTGACCTACTCAAACGGACGCAGTGAAACAATGTTGTTTTATCCATTTTTGATAATGATTATTAGGTAAGATGTCTTATCAACCAGGATAAAATTTTGGGAGATGTGGTCCTACAAAAATGTTTTCTATAAAACTGTACTTTTTAATTGCTAAATGTAACTCTTTTTTCTCCTACTTTACAACACAGACTCTCAAATCAACGTCCGGGTGATTAACCCTTTGTCCCCATGATGGCACACGAATAAGTTCTACTAGCGGCTCTCTGACGTGCTCCAGACACGAAGGTTCAGATTGCCAATATATAAGAACACTTTGAGGTTTAGTTTGAGTTGAATTTATTTGATTTACCAGGTGGAAATTGCTTCACAGTACCTCATAGCAAGGATACACTAAGTATCATAGAAAGAGATCAAACTAGACAATATTATAGACACACAAAACTACATTACAAAAAAATAATAGAATAGAGAACGTGAAAAAAATACCACCACATGTGCTATTAGATAAAATAACGAACGATCACAGATCAGACACACAATAAATGACAAACAATGACACATACATGAGATACACACAAATGAACAACAGAGAAGATAAAAATATATTAATTTATACAATAGATACACAGAATCAAAATAATATGATTTGCCTTAGCACAGAAGTACACACAGATAACCAAATATAATACGAAAGCGACAATTGAAGAACACGATAGATAAAAAAAAATAAAGAAATCGGTAACCAGTTTTCTATATGTTTTATGAATAAGAAAGTTCCTGCAAAACTGTTTTTACTTATACAAACTAATACGAACAACTTCAACATGTTCGGAATAACGTTTCGGAGATAAGACATAGAGATTATAGTTTGTAACTCGAACGTATTTGGTCTTGTCAATAGGCGCTTCCGAACAATGTCAGTGGTGACCTTCTTAAGTCAACTTCAAATTGACCTTTTGCTGTCAAGTCATTTGGTGACCAGGTAGTCATGCTGATCATATCTGCGACGGTGAATCGTACTCACGACAACAAAAACACCTTGGACTGTCAAGTTTCTAAAGTTTCTACTCATTAATATTATATTCAACCGAGATTTTGTCGGTAAAATGTTGCTGACGTAACCTCAACATGACCTCAGGTACTTTGCCGAGGTGTTACTTCTTGTGCAACATTTCTACCTGGTAAATCAATAAATTCACACTCACTTAACCTCGAAGTGATTATATTGCAACCCTGAATCCTTCGTTGTGGCACAAAGCCGCATTCGGTGCCATCATTAGGACAAATTAATCATTGTGTGGTGGTAACAAACGAGAAAAACGAGTTAATTTGAGCAATAAAAACTGTACATTTTATAGAAAAACACTCATCTCCAAAATTATCCTGTGCAAAACAGCCCTCACCTAAGAATATTATAAAAAAATATGAAACAATCATTATTTTTCACTGCGCCATCGTTTTGGAAGGTGCAGTCAGGTCACCAGAGGTCACAAGGTCTACTTTAATCAGAATCAAACACAAAAATAAAAACTGGGCCTGAATAATGTCCTTACTTCATTGCCATTCACGAAAAATGTTAATGGTTTTCTATGGAATTGGATAATTCTGTATGGAGTAATCTGCGCTAATTGGCTAAGCCCAAAATCGTCAAGGTGTGATACCCATCGAAACATGCCGGAGGCTATACTCAGCAGCTGCCTTAACTCCAATCAAGCTGAAACTCGCACAGCGCGATTCAGCGCCTCGTGGAGGCATAACCAGTTCCTATAATGGAGTTTTATCGAAATCGCAGATGTAGGGTGTTATTTTGGGGTTTTCGCTTGTCGATCTGTCCTGGAATGCCTCAGGTGGTCGTCGGGGCACAAGCGAAGTGGTTGCCGACGTGGTTGGCGGGGCATACCACATTTTTCGACCCCTGCAGAAGGGAACGGTGCTGGTCGGCCGAGGTCTCTTGACAGCTACGCTTGAGGAAAGCTGTTTGAATATTATTTTAATCACGATGAAAGGACAAACGGTCATATTCAGTTTGATGCTCTGATAACCAGGTGGTATGCCAACTCCACTGGCCTTCGAAGCTGTGTTTGTAGGCAACGGCAGTCCAACATAACATGGTAACGCCTGAAAATGAAATTTAAGCAGTACAGTGCAGCACACCACAAAGGTGAACAATGACATTTAGCTCTTTGATATGACTGAAATGTGACTTAGCTGTAGGTAATTGCACCGGTAAGTAGTTACTTGTGGGGCAGTTAACACCGGGTATCACAACTCACAAGGCTCAGTCAGTATGCATGTTACAGTACGTATAATAAATCAGTATGGATGCAAACCAACTAGTATTGATGCAAACGTCCTGGCGGGTCAGTATAGATGCATACGTACTAGTATGGATGCAACTGTACTGACCGGTCAGTATAATTGCATACATACTGGGCTTCCCAGTACGTTTGCAACAATACTAGTACAGTTGCAAACGTACTGAAATTTCAATGTAGGAATGATCTCTGATTGCTTGGTATGCACAAACATTCCTTATAGAAATACGACAAATGGATCACATGTCATTTATTATTGCAGCTCAGTCTGTGATGACATTTTCTTAAACATGAGAGGCCGTTCTTAACCCGCGCACGGATGGGGGTCTGAGCCAACTTAGAACGGACGGGGGGTGGATAACCGCCCCCCATAGATCTCGAAAACTACGCAACGTAGCGAGAGGCGGAAAACGGTGTTAGGTAGGTCGTGACAAGTACTAGAGAAAGTACTCAGATTATTTTTTTGATCAAGTCAATATTGAGGTCACCAGAGGTCAAAACAGGTCAAATTTTCCCATATTTTGAGTAAATTGAGCATTGCTTCACATAATCTGGGTAACTCACCTCAGTAACTAACATAGCTAGCAGCATTCCGTAAAAAGCACTGAAATGCCTTTGAAACACTCTTGCTGCACCGTTCCCTCAGATTTGAGATAGGATCAATATTTCAGGCTCCAGAGGTCAGAAAAGGTAAAAATGCTTCTTATCACTTTTTTTTGCTTATAGCTTTTTACTTATAAAGCAATGATTTTCCTGCCATCATCGTGTTTCTCTCATCACGGCGAATCGAATCATATATCGGATGTCTTAGTTAAGTCAAATAAAAAATACCTGGCCTTAGATCATGTCAAGATCAAGTCAAATTTTATATCACTTGATAAAGGTCGATAAGAGAAACGGAATGGTGAAGACCCTGTCACTCTAGTCCCCGTAGAAGATGAGCTATTGTGCAAAAACCATATGCCCTTCGGGCACATTGGATTTGACCTCAAAGAGGTCACGGAATAAAATTACGATATGCATTCTTCTGCTCAGCTCCGATATAGTGATATCAATGAAAACTGACCAATGTTTAGCAAGATTTGCTCGATTGGTTCGCATTTCAATTTTTCCCATATACTTATAATAGGTGGCCACAAAATTTACATGACTTCAGGTCACCGATAAAAAATCCGAGATATACGATTTGTAGATACATATGTACTTATCACATAATGTGAGTATGTATTTCACTTGACCTGGAAGGTCACCCGTTGACCTGAAACCAAAAATGGTATACCATCAGATTTCTCACATGACAGGCAACATGCTGTTTTTTTTTTCTCGAGCGTCACTCCTTATGATGTTTGGTTTGAAGTTATCAGGGGGCTGTCAGTCCCCCGTAGGGCGAAGGTGAAAAACGCTCCTGTAGGGCGAGGATTAAAGGTGACCTATTCCTTTTAAACCTGAAAAGTCCTTAAACCTGGTAAGCCTTGGGCCCCTTGGTCGCTCCACCGCTTCCATTGGGCTTAGGGGCCGAGACCCTCCTTATTATTCGGACCCCTCGGCCCGATGGGAGGGGCACGTGCCCCATATGCCTCTGCCTGCGCCCCTGCTTGGGAGCCCTATTGGATTCCAAGCTCACATTTTCGGCCCATATAGACAGTATATGTTGACCAAAGGAAACCGGGCTTTGGGTCTCCTTTCAATGATTAAGACCGACCTTCCCAGGCAGAAATTTGACCGAAAATCGCTGCTTGTGGCATACTACGCCAATGTTAGGTCAATTTTTAGAATATGGGAGTGTTGTCTGGTCCGGTTCAGCTAAAGCCCATTTAAAGCGATTGGGAAGGGTACAGCAGGATGTTTTGTTTGGCTATAGACGCAGAGCCAGACAGACTCACCAGTCTCGAATATTGCGATCTGCTCAACACTTTCCATATCCCATTTCTAGAAGCACGGCGAGTACAGGGGTTAACCTTGTCTATCTTAGGAACATTAACTCTGACAAAACCGATTCCTGGCTTTTCTGATAGGCTGTATTTCACTACATGACCACGCCGTCCAACACGGAATGTCATCCTGTTCAATGTGTCGTTCGCTCGCGTCTCCACGGTGAATACGGGGAGGCTTTTGCATTTGCAAGGCTTGTAGCCTTGGTGAACGGTTTTGTTATTAAAAATCCCCAGTTAAATTTATTTGTAGACGGTTTTGACACTTTTAAAACATCTGTATTAGCCGAAACACGCTCGCCTATACTGCGAGCGTGTCGTGTGTGTCCTTGTAGCTGTGAGTGGCTCTGTTCATTTTATTTATGTGTTGTGCGCCTGCATGTGGATGTGTGTGATTATTTAATATGTATGTGGTATCACATGACTATAGTTTTATCTCCTGACTTCGCCTGTAACCTGGTTTTGTGCATGTTAGTGATTTATCAATAAACATAAACATAAACATTAACTTCGTCTATAAGTGGTTACAGTGCCTGTTGGTGATCTAATTGAATAAATGAAATGAAATATAACATCTTTTATATTTTTACATCACAGCTGTGGAATAATCAAACGCACGGAGACGCCGCTGGCTGTGTGCAAAGGTTATAGCTTCAAACACAAATCAGCAATTGGCAGAACACGCTGCCCTGCTGGTCTTACTTATTAGCCAATAAGGCGAATAACTCAACTTACCCCTATGTTTTAACTTACCCCGATGTCCCCTCTTCCCTGCCATGGTAGAGGGGCGGACGGACGGACGGACGGACGGACGGACGGACGGTGCAGCACCAGCGCGGCCCGATCCGCTGGGGTCGAGTGGGGGCCCCAGGCTCGACGCTGCTGACCAGGCGCGTGCCTTCAGTGTAGCTCAGTCGCAATGCGAGCGTCGCCAAGGGAAACTGGGTAACGTCGCCACTCGCCAAGCTGCACTGCTGTGGCACTTTTACGGTATGTGCCGATCACTGACCTAGTGCGTCACACTGCACCTACTGGCCATTAGCACAATAACACAGTCACGCAAACGTACCGGTCGCTGACCCTGTCTCGCTTCTTTGCAGAGCACTTAAGCAGTCACGCAAACGTGACGGGCGCTGACCCTGTCTCGCTTCTTTGCAGAGCACTTAAGCAGTCACGCAAACGTGACGGGTGCTGACGCAGTCACTGTATTTACAGAACACTTATTCAGTCACCTGTACAGTACATGAAACAAATGTTCTGTCCATTTCTCGACACCACTCGACAACGGCCGTCTGCCGTTGCTGCACACAGTTGAATTCAATCCAATTTTTATAGCCCTCGCACACGGTATCAGGGGCGAGGTCATAAAGTTTTATTGGATTTCACTACGTGCAGCACCTGACAGTGGTGTCGACGAAGTGGACAGAACATATGTTGTTCTGCACTGTACGTACTGACTACTAGCAGGCTGGCAGCCAAATTCACAACTGAACTCGCTTGCATGGGAGGAGCTTTTCCCCAAATTTGTGGGGCAAAATGCAGCGTTGGTGATGCAGTGACTGTACTATTTGAATAGGAAACTTTCCCCGTCGTCTTATATGTGCAATACGGTCCACATGCGAGGGCGGACAGAGGGGCAACAGGGCCCATGGCCCCTACCAAACCACCAAAAATGGCGCAAATTGACACATTCTCCTCGAGATTAACGCAAACTAAACAACTTTTAGTAAGGAAGATTGGTTTTGAATCAGTTACTGACTACATAAAAAGCGATAATCCGAAGAGCTTTCAGAATCTGTGCGAATTTTTGGGATTTGTTCCCCCCAAACGACAAAATCACCCATTCTGGATCCGCCTATGGTCACATGTGATAATTCAGCTGAATTTACCAGGAGTTCATTTAGTTTTAGAAGGATATATTTGAATGTCATTTTTCGTGGCGCCGTCTTTGCTATTGAGCTTTAGGCTTAACCACTAAATGCTAATATATATTTTTTTACTTTATGTTCCAATAAGCCCCGACATTTAGGCTTATGTAAACGGTCATTCCACGTCGAATCGCAAACAAATTTTTCGACCCCCTCCGATTTGATTCAGTTGTCGGAAGGCCTCTTTGATGTAGGCCGTAGGGCATGTTTTAACTTATTTCTTGAATACTTGGGTATTTTGACCTTAAGCCCTATAAGTAAAGAATGTAGATTGTAGAACTGACCTTGAGAAGACGTAAGAAAAAGGTCGAGAATGTAAAGTAAAGAGTGTCACGAATTTTTGGCCTTAGCCATCTACAGGTGTGGGGACGTGGGGTGGGGGTATGGGAAGGGAGGGAGAGGGACGCCAACCAACACAACTCATTCCACATCAAGCCACCGTGGCGGGAAAACCGAGACTGGCAGTTTCGTGTGGGTGCCGACACCCAGGTTTGGCTTCCGAATGCAGTTTGGATGCGGACGCCACCCTGTTCGCGGTTGTTCCGGCCGGCTGCCGCCGGTCGTTTTAAAGTGATTGGTCCACGATGCGTTCAATATCGTTTTTGTTTTGCCCTTCAACGCTTGGGAAAGGGACTGGTGGAATCTAAGGCGCATCCGGGCGCATCCTCACCCAACGTCAGGAATTTACGGGGCATTAAATACAAGTATGCCCCCACGCTTCCTGTACTGAGCGGAAAATAATGATGCTGATAGGAAAATAAAGAAGTTTATACAATTGCGGGGAAAGATAACAATTTATCGTTAAAAAATTGCCCTTGCTGCAGTCGAGAATACAGTCAAAACTCGACCAATTTCGGCGCGCTTCGCGTCAAGTTTTCGGCAATCGCATATAACTCAATTTGGCAAATTAATTTCCATTTCAGTGTCTTGCAGAGGCCAATCGCCTATATTTCTGGGTTTTATCAGGCAAACCCGTAAAAATGTAATGTGTTAATAATGAATACTTTTAATGTGTTAATAATGTGTTAATAAGATGCTGCGTGTTGAGCGGTGGTCTGCGGTCGCGAATGCACATTGACTCTGCGATTTTCCTGTTTGGGCTGTCTTCGCACACCTTCAGAATGCTTATTCTAAAGCTGTTGTTGTTTTTCCTCGTCTGTTGGCCTGGGTGACAGGCTGTCATGTGGTCGCCGAGAGGAGTGTCTGGAGCTCTGTCAGCCGCGCGGTCTCCGAGATGTCTCGTTAAAGCTAGATTAACGACATCTTTTGTTTCCTCCTGATTATGATGTTCCGCGTCTTTTTCTCCTCACAGAGCTCACAGGCGATTTCATAAACCACATTTTTGATGTGACATCTGCCACCCGTGCAAATCGCAAATCGCTTTTGTTTGTTTTGTTTTTTGTTTTGTTCGTGCAAATCGCACATTTGCGACCCACGCCGGGACAGGGGGCGGGTCCAATGCTTGTGTGTTGTTGAGAAAGCTCGTTCGAACTACGCTCGTTCGAACGCTCGCGTTCTCAGTCAAAATAAGTTTTCCTGCTCGTATTTAGTCCAAACATGGCACAGTACATGAACGTAACATACTCTAAGAACATAACAAATGGATGGTTTTTCAAGTTTTTTTCTTCAAGTTTGTGAGATACCACCATTTAAAGGAAATAGTTCACCTTGGATTGTTTTTTTCCAACACAATTTGATTATATTTTCAAATACAACTTCCTTTTCATAATGTCAAAAATAGCCATGCATCGCGCGCGATTCAGGACAGAAAGGACGTGAATTATTAATCTTCTATCAAAAACTATATGCGTATGCTCCGCAACGTCAACGCGCTCAGCCAATCCAGATTTGAATGTATAAGTCGCGAAAGATTACTGTACAGCCTCTGCAGGCGTGTGAGGCCGCACAGCAAGCCTCTGCCCAGGCGCGTGAGGGCCCACAATCCTTCGACAGAAAAGGTTAATGTAGAGCTTGAATAGCCCTTTCAGCCCAGAAAACTTGCAGTTAGTGGTTTTTCAACACGGGCTACAAAACTGCTATCTCAGTTCAAAACCCATGATGAAGGTGAACTATTTCCTTTAAGTAGGGTAAGGAAGTGAAACGGAACAATGTCCCGAGACTATTTTCTTGTCATAATGTAGGTTTAGATGGCTCGATTGACGTCAAATTTGGTGGGTTGCATCCGTTTGACGAACTCAATCACTTCCTGATTTTTTTTAGCTTGAACTGACCTCATGTGACCTAGAATAACACAGGAATAGTGTATGGCCCACAGATCCGTATTGCCTATAGGCAATATGATGTTTTATAGATGTTCAGGAGCAAAACAGATACCCAGGTAACAGATACCGTTGTAACAACGTTGTGAAAAATCAAGTTGGAATTCTCCGTTTTAACAACGTTGCGACAACGTCGTGAATGATGTTAAGAAAAGCTATTTAAACGTCGCTGTTGAACGTTACAGCAACGTTGTATCGTTACGATGTCACAACTTTGTTCTATTAA